>VBVQ01000119.1:0-89846 GCA_011636635.1 Tetramorium simillimum | reverse complement strand
TGTGTATAAGAGACAGTATTTATGTATCAAGCACATTTATCTGTATCATCGCGATATCGTAATTAGAAAATTCTGTATTTCCTATTTTTCAATACCTGCATCTTTCGATAACACTGGATTTATTTAAAAAGAATAATAATTTTTTCTAAAAAAATGTTCTCATTCAAAATACATTATGGCATCTCATTTATTCGAAAATAATGTACTTTATCAATAAAGTATACGTACATACATATAAAGTATATGTTAACGCAAGATGAGTTTCTACATTAATCTGATGTATCGCGCAAGATTTGGTTGGATTGCTCGCTACATGTAACTGTAAATCTTAAGTAATTAACCAATCTCATCGATTTCTTCCGAATTTTTATTAGTCCAAGAATCGAAACAATTAAGAAATGTCTATAGACTTATATACAAGTCTATAAAAATGAAGTCATGTCACTTATATGTCTATGAAAAAATGACAAACTAGCTTTCCGAATGGAACCTTGACACTTTCAAATGTTTCATTCATATTTAAAATTCATTCATATTTAAAATTCGAATCTATTAATACCGTCACGCGTTTTATGATACTTTATGTTATACCCGAAAGTTTTTCTTTCTAAAAAACATTTAATCATGTAATTTAATCTATTACTTACGACGAAGGCAACGCAAGGGCGATGATTACACAGCACATGTGTCATTTAACTATGGATTTATACAATCCCTGTAATGATATTAGAGATATCTAATGTAGCTATGCAAAACAAATCGTCTTAGCTAAACTTTCTAAAGTATTACCATAGAACACGATGATATAATTGTACGCCGAATATAAATTTTGTTAATTACATCTTTGTAAAAGACCTTGATTTAATAAGCTGGCCCTTCTCTCATGAATTTACGCAGATCTTCGAGTATTAAACCCACCAGCCTGAAGGTCGAGTTTCTCAATGAAAAATTCCGCTAGATTACACCATCGACATAAATTCGAATCAGGATCCACATTGAAACTGTTACATTCATCATTAAATGAGATGCCGAGAAGTCGAAGCAAGAGGAATCAGGTTTTAGCGAGAATCTGAATTTTCATTCTCTCATACCTTTTACCAGTATAACAGTTTGCATTATTGATGCGCTGAGCTGAAATCTTTTTAGAATATTCATTCTTCAGGTGTCGTTACAGATCACGTACGTATGATGATAATGACCCTGAACCATCGAACGCTACCGCATTCCCGACCTTCCCTCGGTCCACCGGCAATGTTGCATGCCACGTGCGTTGCGTAATGCAACATGCGATAATATTTACTTTCCGTTTCCAAAGGAGTCGCGAGCGTGTAGCAATCCGAGACGAAATTCGGCGGCACGTCTCGATTAATGACGTATGGATAATGACGTGGTGGGTAAGCCGTGGTTTGGACAAAGTCCAGTTGCATGAACCTCGCCAGCTAATTTCATTATAATTTACTACTTCCTTATTCCATTTGTGACGGTGTCTTCGTCAAAGAATTCTCAATCATTTACTGTTCATTACACATTTTTGCCGCCGGCGATGGGAAACCCGAATTAGAAAGCGTGTGTAAAGTTGAAGCATCGATTTATCATATGTGCGGCTAGACTTAAATTTTTTTTCTTTTATATCGGCTGCTCTTAAAATTATAGAGTGGATCAAGGTGAATTGCATTCTCCGGCGAAAAAAAAGATAAAATGATGGAAAGGGTACACAAATGCCAAGGCGATATTAAAACATTAAATAATGTGACATTTTTAAACTTGTTCTTCGACAGTTTTAAATTAAAAATCTGATTCTCGAATTAATAAAAAATCTACTTCTAACTTTAGATATAACTATCGAAATTGAATGTTATCCATTTTGTATTTCTCAAAAAATGCTCTATAAATCTAATTCCTATAAATGCTTTTTTATTACCGGAGATCGTTGATCAAAATAAATTTTCTTTTTGCAATATCTATTATCTAGGATTAATAAGTTAATTAATAGGTTAATCTTATTGAATGCAAAAATAAAGTAGCAACATTCATTTCTGCGATATAAATGAGCCATTATTCCAGTGAAGCATAAATGCGATCTTAATCTTTCCAATGTTGAGAATATTGATCAATTGGAACGGCATTGTCTTACATTAATTGTAAGATAATATAAACTATGTATGTGTAGGCCATTTAATTATTTAATATGTTTACATAAGTAATGCAAAAACAAGTGTTTGAAGCGGCAATTAAGAAATTTAAATTTCTTAATTGCCGCTTATGCATCGTAGATACGACAAAGTTTCTTTAGGAAGGTTTCTTGGGGGATTTTTTGGACAGTGGACGATGTTTCCATGATTAAATTCTCCAATTTAACTGTGAATCTTTCTTGTATTTGCTTAACGGATATAGTCGTCGCCATGACTCATACGCTTAATACAGCAGTGCGTAACGTTGAATTATACGCGTACTGTCACATGCGATTAATGGCACTGCGTATACAATTGGTTGTCATATGTAGACAGTTAAAGGTTAAATCAATTAAAAATATTATAATTCAAGTCTATTTGTCATAATTGAACTGTTACTCGATATACCTGACAAGTTAATCACAGTATATAAAAACTTCTCAGAATAGCGAAATAATTGCTTTAAACGGTATATATGAATGCTTCTCATTAAAGAAAAGACGAGAGAACAAAGTCAAAGAGCGAGAAGTTCAATACCATAGTGACGAAAACCGGAATCCTCTACTTGCTCTCGATTCAACTTTCATTGCAAAAATTAGCCGCTTCGTAGAAACTCGTTTTGTGGCGGATGTCATTAAAAATTTTGGCGGATAGGGAATACCCGATATCCTCTTGTTGCCGCGCCCAATTACATGTCTATAATCTGAATAGAACCGGTTCTTAATTGAACAGATTCCCGTGTGATAAATTCCAGACAGATTTTTGTCACACTTCGCCGAAACCATTCCTGCCATTTCAGAAGGGATTAGCTTTCATTATTAAGAAATTATTATTAAGAAATATTATTATGAAATATATTTGAATTAATTGCCAGCGGGTGAAATAATCTTGTTCATTGTCAGTGTTTCGGATTACGCACAGCTCGTTTTGCAGAGTTGTAAAACGTTAAAAATTATTTCGGCAAATCACTTTAAAACGTTCAAGTTTTACTGTTCGATAACAATTAAAATACGAAATATTTATTTTATATTTCCATTTTGCAAATTGTAAAAATGCATCTCTGGGCTTGACGCGTTTTCGAATAGCACAGTGGTTTACTAATAGTTTACGCTAAAAGTATGCCGAAATGTCGACATACCTTTTGTGAGGTGATTTCCTACACTGAAATCTTTAAAACTTTTGTTATGTCACGCTGCAAGTCCTGCAGTCACGTTCGCCGGTGCATCGGCGCATAATGCGTACCACCACAACGAGTCGCGTCGTGTCGAAATATCGACTTTCGTTCTTCGATATATCTTGTAAATTTTAATAAAGGCATTTTCAAATAAAAACATAGTCGACATTGTAAATAAATTTATATGATTTTAATTAATCGTGCGATAAAAGGTAAAAAAAATTGATTAAATCATTAATATTATTCACATGCCTCGGTGCTAAAAAAATTAAAAAAAGTTTATAAAGAATGGAGCTAATCAGTTTGGCTTTGAAGGGTCTCATGTATCGACGTACGTATTACAAGTATAATATATGTGGGAAATAAGGTCAATATGTTTTCTGCGGACGCGTGCATTCTTTGCCGCCCGACTTTAATTAAATACACCGATAAAGAATCTTCCGTTCGTGTATTCTTGATTGTGAGACAAGATGTCTGGTTTCGCAGACGCACGTGACAGTGCTGTATTTGTCGAAGACTGAAATAATTTGTTTTTCTATCGTAACTTGGTTGAAGTCATTTGGACATTCTCAGAATCGAAAAGAAGGCAACCGAATCTTTTTCACGTGAATCAACGTGATTGGCATTCGCACGGTATACGCGGCTGGAATAAATGCATACAGACGACCTTCGATTTATAAAAGTGCAGCGGTTACACGTTTCTTTCAGACTGGCAAGCGAAATTGGTATCCACAGATCGTCGCTGTATCAAGATGTTGTGAGAGCCCTCGATATCGCTCCCCGCTGTGAACTTGAACGAATCATCAGAGTCAATTGTTATAGCGCTCGCGAGACGATCGTATATTTATTTAAGTACTCCATTCCGCGTCCTTGATCAAAGGTTAATAGCATTTTGTTAATTACGAGAGCCGACGGCGCGCGAAGGTACGAATTTCGATTGCCGCGAGTGGATTTTACAATTAACGGCTAATGTTTTAAAGATGAAGTCGGTGCACGCGCTGTAAATGGCGGTACGCATCGCGGTCGATACATCTATCAATACAACCGCCGAGTGTGAAATTATTTACCTATTCGCCACGCGAACGCGATCTGTTTGATTAAAATATATCGAAAAATCTATTTTTATTCATTTCAATTCGGGCACATGTCTTTTCGCGATTTAAAATTCGCGCGAATAATAGATAGGTATTAATTGATGAAGCTAAGAGTCATCGGTTTTCTGTAATTGATTGCGAAATGCATGAATAATCTTTGACTTTTAACATTTTATGTTAATTTTCAGATAACACGATTCTTACGAAATATGTTCGAGCAAATGGCGAAACGTTAGATAGTCCACACAAAATTTTCTAAACTTGTTACGAAACGCCAACAGATATTCTATTGTCCCGCGCGCAAAAAAAAAAAGCGTAATGGCTTCCAGTTTACACTCACCATAGTGCGGATTCGTGTGATGCACTTCCGGCCTGTCGTCACTCCATATATCTTTCTCGGTGTCGATCGTGTAATTACCGAGGCTGCTAATCAGCTCGACGAAAGTGAAGTTCTTAGTCGTGTCGGTCTTGTTGCGCGAAAGCACCCGGAGTATGTCGTCCTCCTCGAAGCTGCCGAGGCTGCTCGAGGATGTCAGGACTTCCACCGGTGACTCGGCGTGCGACAAAGCGATCAGACTGAAAATCGTCCAGATCCTCACAAATGTCCCCATTTCGCCCCTCCAACAAGCGTGTCGAGCGAAGAAGTATATCACGTAGGACGCTTGGACGGTTTAACTCTCTCGCGTCGCGATCCGCCTCTTTTAAGAGATCGATACGTTAATCACGTTCGTGTTTGCGCGATCGTCATTGAAAAGCCAGCGCCTCACTACAGCTCCGAGAATTTCGAAGATTTATCCGAGGATACTCTCCCTCCCTCTCTCTTTCTTTCTCCCGAAGATGCAAAGATTCGCGCTGACCCGGCCGGAATCGAGTATTCGCGATCTTCGAATTGCCCGGCTGTTCAAACGCGAGCTTTACGAGTGATCGCGGCTCGTTCGCGGGACGACGAAGTCACCTGAGTGCCACCATGCCGATAGGGAGGCCGAGAAGAGGGGTGGATACCATACCGCATACACGCTCGTCGTTCTCTCCCACTCTTTCGTCTTCAGGACCTGGCGTCGAAAAAAATGAGAATAGAGTATAGCAACTGCGCGATGGAGCAGTTATTTACGGGCCGGACTGATCAACACCGTGTTGGCGTTCCAGAAGGCGAAATAATGGCCATGAGATCTACAAAGCAAAATTCTAGGAACAAAATATCTGGATCCGAAATATGGTCTTGAGCCTGTCGTCGATCATATGTTGAATTAGATTTTTTGTTCGGTTTTTTTATTTCTCGCGTGAACGAACTTATGAAAAAAAGAAGGTCTTGAGAATCCTAGATATATTTGAGAAAGAAATGCCCGGGAATTTTTGTGTGACTAAGCAGATTGAGCGATATTTGATGTTTAAGTTTCTGACAAATGTAAAAGATTGAAGTTTATTAATGGTCTCCACTGCGATTATTCACATGATTGCCTTTCCAGGCGATTGCACATTTGTCACGGTTAAAAAGAAGAGATGTTCCCCGTGCTTCAAAAATGGTAACCTGTACTCGAAAGTGTACGCATGTGAGGCGTCGAAGCGACGAGCTCTCAGGGTCAGTACGAGAAAGTGAATCGCAACATATATTTGAGGATAAGAAAACGATTACAAAGAAAATTTATGTAAAAATAAATCGCAGCTCGCCAAGTGCACAGGTTGTTGATGAAAGAGAGAATTACGCCGTCGCGTCACTTCATTATAGAATCAAACGAACGTCGTCCGTTCCATCGTAACGAGGTGCCGTTGCAACAAAGACACATTTAGATTCGATATTGTTCTATGCGACGGCGATCGATTAGGATTCGACGGCGGTTTAGTGTGGTCATTCATAAGCAGGACGGTATTGACGGCTCGGGATCAGTTTGCAATTAAAGTTATCCTTGAGGCACTCCGTTACCTCCTTTGTTAAGCGAACACATTTTCTGTTAACAGTTACGACCTTGAGAAACGAAGATTATCATCTGAAGTCTGAGACTGTTTCATTATGTAAGATATGAGGACAAAAGACGCTGTGCTCGTCAAGTCTTCAGTTTTCAAAGAGAAAATGCCAAAACTTTTTATATTACGAAACAATTCTGATAATATGAGAGAATTTTTTTTATCTCATACAACATATCTGGTATGACAAAAGCCATGCACGGTAGCGAAAGAAGATTATTTCTGTCAACCGATATCGCTCGAAATATGCTGCCTTCGCAGTTTACCGAGCGTACAACGATATTGTACGCTCGGCGTCGTGAAAATTCTGCTGACGCATACAGGCAACAATAAATAATAAGACAGTACAAGTAATAAGTCGCGGTCGATTTAACAGAGACAAGAGCGATATGTTACGCAATAATTATTTTTTTTTCCTTCAATTTCTTCCGGTTTGTTACACGCTTCTTGACCCTTTCTACAGTTATTAATCCGAGGTCGGTGCGTACGCAATCTGATTATCATCGTACTATAAAACATGCAATATCTCGCAATTATTAACATATTACACTGTTATGAGTTGATTATTCTCACGTTAATTCTAGAAATTATCGTATGCAAAATTCCATTTTATCGCGGAAAGGCGATATCTCATCGAAAACGCGCAGTGTAGTGTACCTATAAAAGTTACTAGCCAAATGCGAAAATCATCCTTGAAGGCCGTCAACTCGTGTGTCCTTGGGTGCGCCGGGTGTTCGACCTGCAGCCGGCGGAGCCCATGGTTCTTGAACCGGTAAGTAATGTCGGCGGACCTTCTCTCTGTTCTGCACGTGAAAATTGCTCGGGGGGTTCCAGTTTCGCCGGTTTGCAAACCTCAATTTGGGTCTTTAACAATCGAGAAGTATACGAAGATATGCACGCGATGTAAAAGCGTTTCTTACTTGTGAGACCTTTTCCTTTTCAATTACTCGAAATTCTTTTCACTTTGCATGCGAATTATTTTATTTGCGTTTTTTTTATACCCTGTATATCTTTTGTCTACTTACAAAGGTGTAAGTTTTGCCGATTTGAAAGTCTAATTAACTCTCGACACGTGCCGTTATCGCACAATGCCATGCATTTACACATACACAGGCATTCTCGAGACGCTTGCTAATCCAATTCAGAATACAGAAACTCGGCTAGCGTTTGCAAAACTCATTCTCTCACAACTATTTATTATTCATTATCAACGAATTGATTATTTCTTGATTTACTCTTTGAAGAAAAAGCTGTATATTTTAACAACATTTGTCGAAAATGAAATCTTTAAATATACAGTTTCTTTCACTATTATGCAAAGTTTAAAATATTAAAAAAATATTACAAAATTATGTTATTATTGGCATTGATTAGCAAAGCAAATTACTTAATTTCTTTAAAAAAGAATTATTTTATTACAGATAGATATATTTTCTAACAATAAGACTAAAACAGGTGATTTTAATAAATAGAATTTCCATTACAATATTAGAATTTCTGTAATTTTTAAACCGAGTGATTTAGTGATTTAAAATTTAATTTTTTTGCGAAGAATTAAAATTAATACTATGTTATTAGGATTTGCACTCGTTAAATTCTATTCAAATCGATTCAAGGCTTAGTGAACACGTTGCGTGAGTCTCTACGCACTTCGCTTGTACAAAACAATTTCAAAGGCGTCGTACGCACGCATGTACGTTTGATCGTAGCTCGAGCACTCTCTTAGGCTTACATGTGAATCGTAATAGTGACACTGGGTCGGGGACCCTCACGAGTTGCATTCCTTACAACGCTCTCGTTGCAACATTAGCGACATTTGCCATGCCATTGGTTTCACATCGACTGCGCCGTCTGTTCACTTAAAATAAAAAGAGGCAATTAATTGTTTTTCTCGCTATATGTTACATACATATTCACAACCATTTTTGCGGAAATCCTTGATATTTCGGAATTCCTTGAGACGTCGGAAGTAATAACAGCGAAAGATTTGTTCGAAGTTTTGATACTAATTTTTTTTATAGATGAAAGGATAGATCGCTTGCCTCGAGTTTATGCTAATGTGTATCGTTTCGTATGTCATTGCGAAAATCATATATTGCAACACAATTTGATGAATGTTAAATTTATTAGTATCGCGAGGAGTTTAATTTATTAAGCATGAGCGTCATATTTTTGCCTGGAACGAATATTTCGTTATTGTCCTCATTTCACGTCGTATTTCATTCTATTTCAACGCTTGACCTCTCAAGTAAAATCAAGTTTCAAAATATTGATTTTTTTACAAGCAATAATCAAAATGCACGAGTAAAAAATTAATATTTTATTTATTTTAATTTAGCAGTTTATGACGATTGTTATATAATATTCACGCAATACTTAGACATAACAAGCTAAAAAAAAGTACCGATTGACCGATAAAAGATTATTCGAACCGTGAAAATTTTTATGCCAGAATTTTCGACTCTTATTAATTTTTCATGCAATGTGATTAAGAATACGTATTCGTAATTAACAGGTTTAATACTGCGATCCTATCATGTGCACGCATCGTTACATTTTAATATTTTTAGAGACCAGTGTTCATTTGTGCCGTTCAATAAATCTGAATCGCGGATCTTTATGTGACAGATTTGATTGTGCTGTCATAAACGTTCGCAATGTCACGTCAATGTACAGGCATCTCGTCTACTCGATGGGACAATTGATTTGCCAAGTTGCGCATTGAGAAACGCATTGTAACCGGAACACTGGATGATATTCACATTGGATGATACTCACATAGATGATTTACTCATGAAATAGCTCTACATTTCCGCAGTTTAAGAGAGCTCTCTTTAAAGTTTCGATTTCGGTTTCTCTTCGATTATCTTTATTCGATTTTTCAGTTTTCTAAAGAGTTCAGTTGTACGCGTAAAAGTTATTAGATTAATAAATAAGTTCGTAATAATTTATTATAAAATTTATCATAGTGTAAAAAGTGAAGTTCTAAAATGCATTTCACAATTCGCGGACGACAGAAATCGGAAATTATTGCGTGCGAGCGCAATAATCATAATTTATAATTTGTAATTATTTCGTGCAAACGCGCAATAATTACGAATCTGCGGGCGCAAAAATAATTTATCCACGTGGGCGGATCGTGTGACATATTGCGTCAATCATGGGTCGGTGCAAGTTAACAAACGAATCGCGCACGCGGCTAAACTCGCACATTACTTCCGCTGTATAGTCCTTATTAACGACTACACAACGGGCGGTCCTGCCTTATTATCACGGCGAGTAATTCCATCGCGATTCTTGTTACATCATGCCGATTTACTCAGAGTAAAAATATTAGCGTAATTGTGATTATACTATTAATTCAATTACGCCATTAATAGAAATCGCTGGACATCAAGAATTTTCTTACAAACGGAGATTATTATTCTGTGCCTCTGGCGAGGAAACATTTATCCTAAGTAAAGATCGCACGCCGCTTTATCGTCAATCTGTCATGAAAATTAAATTAATTACGGATAATTGGATGAACAAATATAATTTGTTTTTACATAGTTTCTTATCGTCAAGAAACAATGTTTTGCGCTAAATGTATATGCGCAACGACGAGATAACCAATCAATATTTAATTGTGCAAGTTGTAAAAATTTTATTCTTACGTTTTGCGTTATTCAAACCTTATTCTATGAAATTCATTTTGCAATCTGGAACTTGATACACTGAGAGAAAAATATAGTTACTTTTGGTCTCAATCACAATTTTTGAATATTTCTAACGATAATTATGGTTAACATAATAATACATATAATTAAGTTAATCATATTTCGTGTTAGAAGTATTCTAAAATTATGGTTGAAGCCAAAAGTGACTATATTTTTCTCTCAGTATAATATGAAAAGTTGGGGAATCGCGCGCGCTCGTCTTAGCTTATCTTATCTATCCATTTTTACCAATGCAGATTGACTTTAATCTCGATTTAACTTATTTTTTATCCTTTTCTAATTCCAAAAATTAGAAAAAGATAAAGTCAGTTGAATCGAGATTAAAATTAATCTGCATTGATAGAAATGGACATTAGTTATGTACTTAAAAGATTTGAAGGAAAAGTTCACCGGGCAACGTCCACGGCACGCGCGCCGATCATCCGACGACGGAAAAAAGAAAGTGAGAATAACTTAATCGACGATCGGCGCAATATATTCACGATGCGTGAGGTCGCATGAAAATGAAAAGCCTCTTCTCGCTCCGCATGAAGGTAAACGGGACAAATACGTCGTTGAACTTCGCGGTCGGACTGTTTAAAAAAAGAGAGACACCGCAGCCGTTCTCGCGTCGACCGCGGGGTCCTCGATGAAGAGATTGACGGCGGGATGCTGCAAGCCCTTCACCGCAAACATCGTAACACCGTTTTATAGCTCCTCCCGAGATCGTTCTCCCTCTCTGTTTCTTTCACTCGCGCTTTCGACATCGCCGTGACGTTATTATAGATGTAAGGCCGGTGTCATATTTTTTTTTTATTTCTCTACGACAGATTTCCCTCGGACGGGAGGGAAGTGGGTGTTCCTCTTCCGCGTTGCGATTGCTTCCTCGCGCGTGTTTATGGAGTCGGTGCATTCAAATGCGATTCACGGACGAATTGCGAGCCGAATTTTGCATACAGGTGTTGCATAAATCTCGCGCAAGATCGGAAGAAATTTCACCGGGTTTGCATTCGCGCAGTGTCGCGCCGTCGCGTTGTAACAAGGGGTCACGCGAAATCGAGCAGTCCGCTTGTACGTTTTTAATGAGTGTGCAAGTGTAATCGTGTAATCGATATGCAACGGCGAATTCGTTGATTCACTTGGCTGATCGACTTTCGGTTCCGATTTACAAAAAGCTTTCCCGCCCGCGCGATTCGAATGGCACAATGTTCAGCCGTCAGAAGTGATTCTCGCATTTCTTCGTTAAACATGAGCTCTTTAGCCTTCCATCCTTAACATGTTGGCTGCGTTCCTTTTGGACGCTCACGTGCTGAAAGCGTCATTCTATCTTTCTTCGATATGTAATGAGCAACAAAGCTAGAATGACGCTTTTAGCGCGTGAGCGCCCAAAAGGAACGCAGCCGTTGTATGTTCTGAAAATATTTCGGGAATGTCGCAAAAGTAAGGAAATATTCTCAATATATATATATATATTTTTTAGTACATTTTCTAGAAGTACAGAATACTTTCGCATGAGGTCATTATTGTTAGAGGTATTATTCCAACCGACATAAAATATTTTAGTAATATTAAAAAAATATTGTCCCAGCAATTTTTTTTCCTTATAACTGAACTGAAACGCTGTCAGCTGTTCGGGAGACATAATCACTAAGGATACCTAAATTATAGTTTTGTTATCGTGGTTTTATTCTGATTAGAACTCTATTGCGTTCTATATTCATATTAGGGCTTGGTAGTTTAAAAACGTTGTAACAAGTCGAAAATGTTCGTTCTTTTCAACTTTCTGAAGTGGATATTCCTGTGACCAAGGAGTTTTGAAGCCAGGACGTGTCCCAGCAATACTATAAAAATATTATTCCAGTTATATCGCTGGAAGAATCAGGCTGGAGTGATTCTGCCCAATCTTTGCGCCCGAAGTGTCGACCGTTTACTGAAAATAAAAATTTCCGACGCATCCCGACCTGACGGCGTTTCTCGCCGAGCCGCCCCGCGACAGTTTCGGAAGACTGCTCGGCTCGGCGGCGCCGGGGTAGTTCTACTCGCGTCAAGTTTGAACTTGGACGCAACCCTCGGTGCACCGCGGCGGCGGCGGCGGCGGCGGCAGCCAGGCCGCTCGGCCGTCTCCGGCGGCGGTCGGCCGCGGCCGGCGAACGCGCGCGGCATGCGTCCGGCAGCCAGCCGCCAGCGCCGTGACCCGTCGGCAGCCGACCAAAGCAGACGAAAGTTAAGTCAGACGCCGACGATCGGGAAACGATGTCGCCGTCTTTGTTGTGCGCGCCGTCGACGCCGCCGTCGCCGTCGCCGTCGCCGTCGCCGCCGAGCGTAGCCGCCTCCAGCAGCTGCGGGCCCGCAGTCGGTGCGCCGGCCGTATCCTCCGCTCTTCGTCGCGCCGCGTGAGCCGTACGCGCGCGGGACTGGGTTTCGGTGCTGCTGCGCCGATTAGAGAGCGGCGGCGGCGGCGGCCGCCACCGCCACTGTCGCTGCCGCGGCGCGGCGGCGTCCGTCCGTCGCACGTGCACGTCCGCACGGGTGCTCCGTATCGATTCGTTTTCGAGAAACGCGCAAGAGGAACGCGCGAACGCGAAAGAGAGACAGACAGACAGAGCGACAGAGAGAAGGAGAAGGAGAGAAAGATCTTTTGCGTTTTCCGCGTACGGTAGCGCGGCGTCGCGTCGCGTCGCGCCGCAACGCGCGACGCCTCGGCGACACGCAATTTCACATTCGCGCCCGCCGGTGGTAGGAGACGGGTTGACGGGTTGACGGGAGGAGAAGGAGAGGTCGGAGTAGGAATATAGACAGCGACGGCGGCAGCGGCGGCGGCGGCGGTGGCGGCGTCATCACACGCGCGCACCGGGGCCTAACGAACTCGTGTGTTGTAACAACGGCCGCGAGCGTCGACGCCGCGTCACGGCGGTGTGGCCGCGCGATAACGCACCCGGGAGAGGGACGCACACGGCGGGCCGGCGACGCCGTAGCACGCAGCAACGTCACGTCCCCGATGGTGAGTCTGTGAATCGGCGCCGACGTCACGCGCGCGTCACGGCGCGAGTAAACGCGCGGGCCGCGGCTCCTCGGCTCCTTTACGGTCGAGATTAGCGGCGCAGGCGGCCCGACGGCCGACGATTTTGCGTAACGACGTGCCGCGGAAAGGTCACGGCGTGGACTTTCATTCCCGAATTCGGCACGAGCGAGGCCGTCCTCCCTTCCCTCCCTACGTTTGTCGCGGGTCTGGCCCCTTTTCTTCTCCTTTCCTTTCCCTTCGGGTTTTCTCAGTCCGTTTCGCGCTCTCCGCGTCGCGCCGCGCCGTGCCGTGCCGTTTTGCCGTTTGAGAGCTCTCGCCTCTCTCTCTCTCTCTCTCTCTCTCATTCCCCGTCCCTTTTCCGCTCGCGGCCGCGTGGGAGGACGAAAAGCGTGACGCGAATGCGAGAAACGCGCGACACGAGAGACGGCTCTATTCGCTCGCGGGATCCCTCCGTCTCCCGGTAACGAGGATCGATGCATTTCTGCCACGCGCGATTTATCGGTTTCCGATGACCGTGACGTGGGAAGCCGGATCCCCCGGACGGGATTGAGCCCCCGTCGAAAGCGGGATCGGAGGTCAAAAATTTTCCGATAATTAGTCGATGATCCGTCGCGATCGCGGATATTTAATTTCCGTCGATTTTCGGTTTGATTTCAGTCGACCGTTCGCCGTGAAAAGACTGGAAAACGGATATTACGTTCCCCCGGTTTTCACGCTGACGTTATGCAATTGCGTGCAATAACTTAGCGAACTGATTTGCGCGATATCTGAGATTTCTTTTATTCTAGACTTTTTTTCTCCACGCCCGACACATTGTTCTATTTTTTTCCCCCAATTCTGGCGTTTATTCTTTTTACAATTAAAAGTACAGTTCACCCTTTTCTAAACTATCGATTGTGTTCTCCAATATTCACGCCAAATTGTATCCTTTATCCATACTGCAGGATTCGTTGAAATTTAATAGAATTTAATAGAACTCCGCTCGGCTCGGAGCTTTACGTCGCATTTCGTTATTCGTCAAATACGCCGCTCAATCCTGCTCGGCTCGAAGTTGGCGATCGATCGGAATTCTTGGACTTCTCACGCGACTTCTATACACTCCGCCATTTGTAACATAGCTATGACATTTACGTGCTTAATCGTTAAACCGGCGATTCCTGACTGAGAGTGCACGCGTTTCTGTACGGAACGCGCCAGATTGATAATTTAATTCTTTCTATTATTATCGACAAACCGTACAATCGTGCGCGCGTCTTAAGAGGATACAAGAATGTATATTCTGAGAGATCGAGCTAAGAACCATTGCATTAGAGATCCTCTTTGGTCCTTTTGATATTATACGGAGTTATTCCAACTAACGAGCCGCCTTTCATCATCGAATTGCAAACCCGCTTGACGTTTCCTTAATGAAGATCGTCGTCATTTATATGTCGCAAGTCAATTTTTTGTTTAATTAAAATCTTTTCGTAAACAATTAAGTGTCTTTAAGGTCTTTCGTTAGGGTTGAAGTCTGTATGAAATTAGGGAATAGGACTTTATTGCCTGTTTAGGGGTCGGGAAGCTTTTCTTGCATTTTTAACCGCTTGCCATCGATCCCTCTCGTCTCGACGAGAAAGATTGCTCAAAGCGTCCATAAATGAAGGGACAGCTTAGAGGGGGTCTTCCCTGTAATACTTCCCGAATAATCGCCTCGTCTCTTTCTCGTCGATGTCGTCATGCCGGCCGTCGAAGTCAAGGGCAGAACCTTGTTGTATAGGCGTGATTGGGAAATCACAAGGGGAAACCTTTCCTGGCTCATTTTCGGACGTCGATCTATCTTGCGGGCTGGATCGCTTGATTACTTACTGTGCGAGAGCGTCGAATTGCGTCAATGTATACACGTCGAGGCCGAGTGACTGAACGTGCGAGATACCTTTGCGAGTATCGAGTACAGTCGAAATTGATCAATTTTCGTTATCGAATCGTTACGGGAGGGGACCGAGACGTCGCTCATAGCGCTGCCTCGTAGCATTAAATGACACTCGATCGTCGGAATATAGTGTCCCGTTTCAAATGTAAACGCGATTATGTAAAGTCATACGAATAAACGGTCCCGTAGTGACATTTGCGAATTGTGAAGCGAAAGTAAATACTTGGAAATTTCAAAGCGCGTATCAATTGGCCACTCGATATCTGACTTTAACATTAACGAAGCAATACATATACAATCGGGAATTGTTTTCCATTTTAATACGCCGGCAAATAAATTGGCTCGCGAAATAAATTTGGGTAAATTAAAATGTTTCTTTTTTTTTCTCCTTCCAACTCGCGACGCTCTCAGCCTTCTCCATTTTACGACTAACGAGACGTAGACTGAGAGACGTCGTCGTACACGTTGCTCAATGTTTCATGGAGATCGCGTGACAAGTCGAGAGCGTTGTTCATCGTGTTCGTCCGCTCTTACGCGGGCTCGTGTAACTTACCGGGATTCTTATCTCGATTCGCTGATTTCTCAACAACGTTAACGACTAGACGTAAGAACGTAAATGCGCGAAGGATGCGTTCGCGAAAATCCCGCTCGATAAAGCTGGATTTACTCGAGAGAAAGAAGACACAGACTTTCCGGGATGTCGGCGATCAATAACATTCTCGGCGTTCCTTGTGTTCCATTTTTCCGAGATTGGATCTTATTATCTCAAGTGAGTTTCCTCGTTTTACCTAGCGTTGTCAGGGCGTATCGATCGACTCGTGAAAACGCGACCACGCGGATAATAATAAAAGACACCGAGAAGTCGAAGACGAAGAATCGATCTCTCTAGATTTATTTTCATGGCATAGATCTTAATTATCTGCCTGTCGACTGCCATTATTTGTGGCCGAAGCTCCATTTCGATTTCATCTCACGCGGTAATAATGACTGATAGCGAATATATAAAATCTATTTCGTGGAAGGATGACATGGCTAATAGAGAGTGACGAAAAATCCATTCGCGTTTCGCGAAAAATTTCAATATATATTGAGAGGAAAAATAGTTACTTTTGGCCTCAATTACAATTTTATATTCCTATCGATAATTATGGTTAACATAATGATGCATATAGTTAAGTTAATCATACTTCGTGTTAGAAATATTCGAAAATTGTGGTTAAGACCAAAAGTAACTATATTTTTTCTCAGTGTAGAACTTTTCCGCTTCGTGAAAGAAATCGAGGGTGTACCGATTCAAAGGGTTTAGCATGCAACGACGGATAATATTGATTCAATAAGGACGACATTATTGTCCGATAATTCCGCGAATCGTAGAACATTATTCGCTACTGTGACATTACGTCATTTCACTGAATATGCGAGGGTCGAAGCTTGACATGGCGGCAAGCTTATCAACAAAGAAAGAAATGCTCAATAATTAACAGTGAAGTCTACTAAGAGACGCGGAAAAGTTTTAGGAATTTATTTTAACTTCTTCGGTACTTTAATCGATAATCGCCAAGTACACTTAAACGTGGCCGTGTATCGACTTTCGTTAATTAATATTTAACTTTTTATTTAAATATTTTTTTATTAATTTTCCATTTATTAAAAAATAATTTTTACACAAGAAGAAGATCGCGTGCACTTTGAGTCTTCACTTTAGCCATCGTACACGTATTAAATTCAACAAAATCGAGTTGCAAGAAATTGTTATTAGCCCGCTTCGAATATCTGAATCCGCCAATTAAAGTAATTTTAGATGTAACACGTGAGAGACGCTGCGTCAGTGTCTGCGTCATTTACGCGGATAACGATGCTGTGTTAACGATTCTAGATAATGGCTTCACTTTCTGCCCACGCACTATGGTCCTAATTAGTACTTTCTTGCGCTTTCTCGACCTTACATATACGTCTCGTAAAAAAAGGGCCGATTTGCCAATTATCTATACGACACTCTTTTGAATGGCAGCACTTTATACCCGCTCCGTTCTTCCGTCGCGTTGAAAATATATGACACGAAGCACCCACCTGACCTGCTAAAAATAGCGAGAGTGCCCGCTCTTTCCTTCGCCGTTTTGTCCGAGTAACGTTATTTTACAAACGCCGATAAAGAGTTAGAAAAATTCCAGCTTCCGTGTATTGATGCTAAAGTTCATCTAGAGCTAATTGCAAGATGTTTTTCCTCGAGAGATGTCGTAAAATGTTAATCCATCATTAACTATATTAAATTAGATATGACATCAGAAAAGAAACGAGGTGCTACATGTAACTTTTTCCGTAGTATGCATTGAATTGCAGAGAAATACGTTGCGAGATAAAAAAAATATCGTAGGAAGACGTCTCGATAATTTATTTTTCATTCGCGAATAATTAGCTTAGCGGCGTGGAAAAAAAATCATTTGTTCCGACGTCCATTGTAATACAAAAAAAAAATTACTGTTTGACTTCGCTTTCGTTTGACGTCGCCTCTGACGTCAAGATCCGACATAGCTGCTGAATGACGTGTCGGAAACCTTAATATTCCTAAAAGACGATCCTCTGTCCCTGATCGAAAGCGGATCTCAATTTGGTTCTACATCGCCAGAGTAAATGACGTGCAATATCGACGAGATTGATGCACATGGTGACCGTGCAATCCTTTATTCTAGCTGATCAGCAGATTGCGTTGTTCCGGTAAGCTTCCGCGACACGCACATCTTTCCACTGTCATTAGAGGATTTATTTATGAAAACTAATACGAGCTATAAGCCTTTGATCCGCATCTGATTCCAAGTAAAAATACAGTTCCCGGAGCTGTTCGAGAGAATTTTAGATATTTGAGGAATTTCACGCGAGTCTTTTGAGGTCACATTTTTCTTCGTACAAATAAAAAAGAACGTGTTTCCTTCAAATTTTCTATTTTCTTAAAGTAGAACGGAAATAATAAAATCATATTTACTTATAGATTATTTCACATTTTTTACCATTTGTGCTTATTTGACTATTAAAATATTATTTAGAATAAATTTAGCGCATCAACTTATTTGTTTCTTCTACCAGAGGAATTTCTTTTTCGCAGCTTTTTCCTTGAGATTTAAAATTTTGAATAATACTGACAACTGTAATAAATATTCATACAGATATTTGCATAATCGCATAAGATCTATTGAAGTGGTGAAGCGAGGCCTCACATAAATAGGCGCATCTTTATTACTCGCTGTATTATTTATAATTTTAAATAACGGAAGTATTACCGTACCTTTGGTTATGTAAGTAAAATGCTTATTGCAACGTCAAAGAGCGGAACGTTGATTTGTGTCAGAGATTTTTCCTTGCAATATGCATCTTCCATTTTTTTTTTCTTTCGACGTTACTTCGTTGAAAATAGCGCTTGTTTGTATTTCCAGCTCTTTAGTGTGACTTTAGTTAGACGTGTTAACTTGCAAAAATGTTTATCCTACATTAAAATATGAATATTACATTCTTTCTTGCGCAAAACATTTTTCACCTTCACACACATTCGCCTTTTAAAAATATGGATGTTTATTAGAAATATTGTATTTTTGAAAAGTCGATGTCGCGTATCGATTTATTATTTAATAAAAATATATGAAATGTATTATATAAAATGTATAAGAGATATAAAAGTGTAAAGTTAAAAGGGTTTGAAAATTAAAAGAAACTTTGATTTTTAAAAAATCCCTTGTAGGAATCATGAAAAATGCACTTCCCAGAAAATATGAGAACTTTTTTAATTGAGTACTCCGTCTAACGGAACTGTCAAAGTGATTATCTTTACATAACTGTTTCTCGGTCTTTGCGAAAAAAAAAAAAAAACTGGTTTCAGAGAATTCAAGTCGAGATGCCGGGAAACCTCTCTAAGAAAATTCGCTAGAAATGACAATTCGTGGAAGCGTGATCTTATCGTTCATTGCCTTCTGGAATTATCAAGTTATTATCTTGATACGGATACTTATTTAGCTGTTTCGTCTAATGTTGTTCAATTCCGCCTTTTCCTTCTCATCGCTCCACCAATGTTCCCAGGTTCGACAATGTAAACAGTTTTATCATGTACAACATCGGGCGCTACGTGTGAGTGTATGAATCATGAATGAGTATAAAGCACCTTCGCAATTGTGTATGTATCCCGCCCGACATGTGTGTTATATTACGACTGATATTATCTTCCAAGGTTGGACGCGCAGTTTACGGAAATGCATTCCACGTCCTCGCGGGATTAAATCTGCGGACGTGGAGATGCATACTGTCAACTTAGAAATTTAAAGACAAATAAAAAAAAACTAATTTTCATATGTTTACGTCGTGTTATTCGGACGAGATATCGTTCTCCTTTGTTTTCTAATAAATTCAATTAAATGTAAATATTTAATTTACAATTAATTGATATTTGATGTATAAATATATTTCGGAAACGTATCCGGAAACATTTTGTCGCTCGTGATAGAACAGCTCGCGTTTCTTGATTCTGCATGACGTTTTGCATTTGCATTAATCGAGCTGTATTATATTAGTAATTTTGTAGTCCATCATCGTTACAATCTATCATTTTATACTCCATCATTAAAATATCGTTTTCTGCTGTAATGTTAATTATAAATATATTAAGCTTATGGACACAATCTATCATGATATAAAATCTTGACTTTGTCGATTCTGTATAGGTTGCTTCTATAATCATTTTTATGGCTCACATTATTGGCGACAGGAAAAATTGCAAAAATCTCGAAAAACGAAGCTCGATAAAAAAAATTATTTTATACAATCACCTCGACGTCTATCTCTCGTTCTCGTGACCCGAATATTTATAACATTTTCAAATATTTAAATACACCCAGTCAAAGCGTTTCATTTTGGAGTTCCACGGCAAATATGTCTAAATACATTCCATGCATATTTTTAATCGAGCAATCTTCGGAAACAAGCTTTTATTCTCCATATGACAAGTCGCACAAAGAGCGACTCATTGAAATCTATCGTGGCTTCCGGGAAGTGGTTTTGTTTTCGCGCAGAATTTTCCCACAAGTTCTGCGTATCTTGGCACGCTCGCAAGCCGAGCTCGCGATGATTGCGCTCGTCTAGATTTCCGACGCCATGTAGATTCTCTACGATACGAGTGCGAATTGTAATACAGCGAAAAACGTACGATCAGGTGAAGCTGCGCAAAGTGTTGGCCGACGGCGACGGCGACGGCGGCAGCGGTGGCGGCGGTTCCTCGCGGCGACGGTTGTTCCTCGCCGCGGCGGCAGGTTGTCTCGCCACTTCCGGCTATACGTCGCGCAGGGGATATCGAAGAAAGCTTACACGTGCAAAAGGTATCGTTTGCTGACCCCGTGCTCTCGATAACAATCTAATCCAATCAAATTATCTGGACTAACCCGTGCACGCCGACTAATTTGATTAATCTACCGCGATGCGGTCCCCGCGTGCCAATCTACTTTGCGACGTAGAATCTTCTCCGGAAATGATTCGGCGCACCTTGGGAAGCTGAGCCCAATTGAATCGATAAGCGCATTTTGCGAAGCGACGTGATTAAACGTGACGCGCGACGCGCGCCAGTAAGCCTGTGCGAGCAATTGTGTACGCCGACATGTACGGCGTACAAGTATCGAGCTTAATTATTTTGAAAGTCTCCCTCGTATGTAAATAATCTTGATATCAACACGCGGTACGTTCGTGTCGAACGTACCTCCCTGCAGCACGCTCGGCGGTTTTCGCAGCGTAATCTTTGTAGGACATATTAAAATAGCGAGAACGAGATAAGGCGGAGTTTTGAGATAAAACGAGAGCCCCGCGCGATGACGGTCTATCGATTTTCACCCCGCGATGCGAATACGATATACCTACGTTATTTACCTCGCGAAAGTTCCGTTGCGTCATGTGAATCCTCGGAGACGTGCCCCGCACCGTTCGTAATCGCGGCGGTTTGTTGTCTGCTCGAGTCGCGGCGCATTTTCCCGAACGATTAACTTAATCCGCGCGAAACGCTCGCGCCTTCGGGTCGGCCAGACACTCCGCGAGGGTTCATTTTGCACACCGCACTGCAAAACACGCCCACTACGCGCATGTGACGATAATGGGCGAAAGTAAGAGCAGATTAAAAATTTGCACATTGCAGCTCGGAAAAAGCGGATAATAACGTCCTCGTTTAATCCGCTTGTAAAATTGGTCGCTATACTTTTTTTCTCGCAAATGTAGTAAGTAGATTTTATATTTTCGAATCCTCTTCGTAGAAAGACCTCGCGCTCGAAAACCGGGTTCGAGATCATCCGCGTCGAGATATCGGCGTATCGGTGATGCAAAATTACGTGCCTGAGGTGTGTAAGTCGCGTATATTGCGACAACCGATACGACTTGAGTGATTCCGCATCGTGATATCCATTACTGGCGATATTATCTGAAATATTTCCATTTAAGGCAACCGATATCGAGGGCAACTTGAGAGCCAATAGATACGCATCAATATTTACGTCTTCATGTGTATAGTGTCGGAATTATTGTTCCCTCCCTTGTTCGAAAATATTCGACGTTCGACTTTGAAGACGATCTCTCGAGACATTAATAATTCCCGTCACAAACATATTCCGGATGTTTTTAAGAATCGAGCTTCTAAAACGCGCCAGTAGACAGAGGGAATTCGTCCTTCGTTAATCTCGCATAAATTTCAGCCGGATTCTCGCGTGAAACTGATCGAGGCGTTTGGCATTTAAAACCGAAAAGGCGGAGTGTCCGATCAAATTTTCGCCAATAAAAAAAAAAAATCGAAGCAATCATCGCTCGTGGACGAGAGTGTAAGTATCGGCGTACTCATTTTCGCGTCAGCTGTGTACACACGCCGCGGCGCCGTCGTGAGCGCGATCATAGACGTTGGGTTTCGGCGATCTCCTTTCCGAGACCGAGCAGTTTCGGCGCGGCGAGCGTTACGATCGCCGTCGAACGATTATCATGACGCGCGCGACTCCGAAATCTCGTAGATACGGGATACGTGCCGGTGCACGTATCTCTTGAGGAGGCTGATAAAGCTCTCGAGACCGCCTGGGCTCGCGAAGGTGTTAAGGTGCCTCGGATCAGTCGCCCGTCGTCTCGTCGCGGCCGCACTCAATCACGCCGTCGTCCTTCGGCGCGCGGAAATTTTTCAGGTCGACGGTGAGGCATCTAGGTGAGTGCTCGCGGAGAATCAGTCCGCAAGCCCGCGAAACGGGGGTTGCGCCCACTCAGATTCGCCGATATCGATCCTTCCGACGAGCTACCCTTTTAACATAAAATGAGAATTTTAATATCTTACTCGGCATTGTTGTAATTTTGTTTCAATTATTGTCTGAACTTTACCCCGTATATACAATAATATATTTTACATTACACACAATACATATAAAGACAATTTCGTGTAAGTGAGGGTAGTATTTTATTCGGAAATCCCGCCCCAAAGCAAGGAGATAAATTATCAATTTCATAAACATTGAGAATATAGTTGAAGCCTGACGAGTGTATGTTTTAATTCTTTTGATATCGAGGTTGAATTAAATGCCGCGTAAAGAGATGCTGAAATGTATCTTTCATTGTTCAGCGTTTACAATACGCGTAAAAAGGTCTCTCTCGAACTGTGCGCAGCGCTATGCTTACGATCGATCTCGCGTGTGCTCGTGCCGTAAAATGTGAAAAGTAATTAAAATGCCACGATATAATTAACGAGTTAAACTATCGTTATGATAGATAGAAGCTAAGTGCGATGCAACGAAAAACTAACGACGATGCTAAATTAGATACGGTGCTTTCATTGCTCATAACATCACAACGTTTGCTCGTAACTCTTTTTCGAAATTATAATTATGAGAAATAAATTGAAGATATATGAGTTGTTGCGTCGCGTGTAAAAGCGATTTTTGTATCCTTATAACTTTTAATTAACGTGAATTCATTCGATACAATCACGATATGAAATCGTCAAAACGATTATCATACAAGCGATACATGAAATGTAATTAATGAAGAAATTATATATCTTTAATTAACCGCGTGCTTCCGTATTTCAACGTAGACTCGTACATTAAAAAAACTATCATGTTAGGGAAGTACATTAAAATTGCCTGTGCCACGTCTATCGCTGTGAATTTCCGTTGGTTTTATTATCATACCTCGAAGCGTTTGATCATTCTCTCCAAACCGCAGTTTGCTATATTCTGCGAAATCTAATTAGTAATTCGGGGAAGCACCAAATTAACAGCCTTATTAATTCTCAATCCTCAATATTGATGTATTAGTTTGTCCGTAGCATCTCTGCTTCTACCTTTTCGTTTCTATTTTCGTTTAATGTTACTTATAATTTCTTATCTAATTGTAGAGTATCACTTATCTTTTTTTATTTTAGATTATCACGAATGTTTTTATCTTCTCCACATAAAGTATAAGGAAAATAACAATGTCGAAAATTAAGAATTAATATACTAATCGCGGACTTTGGACTCAACCATAATTTTTAATATTTCTAACAAATATGATTAACTAAACTGTATGCATCATTATGTTAACCATAATTATCATTAGAAATATTCGAAAATTGTGGTTGAGTCCAAATGTAACTATATTTTTCTCTCAATGCGTATATCTAATTGTAATTTACGTAAAACAATAGAATATAAATTTTATACTAAAATAATTGGTAAAAAGCGATGTAAGGCTAGAGATTCAAACGAAGTTTTTCGAATAGTAGCAGATTTTTTTCGCGAAATATATCGAAGGATGGTGTGACGTGAAAAACACCGATTTGCGGAGCGTCGAGCACAAACACAGGATTTGGCGTATCTTTGCAGTGCTGAGGATGCTGACGCCGAGGCGAGCGGGGCCGGTGGGCCCCGAGGAAATCGGGGACGGGCCCGGTGACAAGGGTTCGAGCAGCGCGACGAGCGGTTCGGTCACCCCAGGCGGCTCCTACGAGAACGGCGACAACTCGAAGGAGTTCATGTCGACCGGAAGGACCGGCAGGAGGAACGCGCTACCGGACATCCTCGGCCGACACGCCGAGACCGGCCTCTCCGACCTATCGGACCGTTTCGAGGAACTGTCCACCCACACAGGTGTCAATCCGCCTTATTCGCGATTTCGGTCAGGGAGACCCGTAATTAATAAATAATGATTAAAGAAAGTATTTTTTTCACCACGCTCGGACCCGGGCGTGCACGTACTCACGCTCGACACGCTTTACCAGAATGTTGCGAAATAAAGTTTCGTTTACCGCATTTTTTTTTGTGAAAAAAGAGAAACACGTTCTTTTCTGACGTTACATTTCGATGGCGCAACGCTGCGCCGCTCGAAAGGGGAATCTGGGTCGCTTAAGGCCCCCGTGTGTTACAGATCACTCCACCAACAGCGGGCAGGATCCGAATATACCGAGCACGTCGAAGCAGCACGGCTGACATGCCCGTGAGACTTCGTAGCGGATCTCGCTGTCGCGACACATTGGGCCTTTCCATCACCGATGACGACGACGATGAGGACAATGGAAGCATGTATCATTTCGATGAACAAAGTCGTCGAATGCTCTTTGGCTCACGTTACTGCGATAGAATATATTGATGAACGACTGAATGACGAATCGAATCTGCGTTTCGTCGTTTACTAGGGAATGTTAGAAAATATTTGACAGAAAGCTAACACCGTGAAGGAGCTTGAGCTTGAAGGGAACCGATGGAAAATTGAAGGGTTCAATGCAAGAAATTGTAAAGTCGTAATTTGTAAGGTTTGCTCTCAACTTTGCAGGTAAATTTTTACAAATTATGTATTATTACTTGTCTCGCTGTACAATGAATTTTTCGAATAGTACCCAAAGAAGGAACCAATAATTTTTTGCGATTTTTATTCAACCTGCGACTCGAATAAAAAAAAAATACCAACAGGATTAATTTTGCTAGGAAAGTCCAGTAGCTTGCGCGGAACATTAGACTTATGCACGTTTATTCTTCTTGGACTGAAAGTGAGATACGCTTTGACTGATTGTCAGTGAGACGGAAGCAGATAAATAAATGCTGAATTATTTGTAAACAGAATTTTTTAATTTTATTTTCTTATTGTTACTAAAATATGAGGCAGAAAGTGAATCTTGCAACAGTGTTTACCAGCGTTTGAACATTTTCTGTGTTGAATTATTAACGATTCATCACATATTTCTGTATACTCTGTTAGAATTATAGCGTATTCCACATTAAAACTGGCGATGTAAATATTGAGGCAGTTAAATTCGCTAAATGTGATACAATATTTGGCTCGACTCTGGCTTTGTTAATAACGACGCTGTTTAAAAAAAATATATATAGTGGCGTGCATGTGTGTGTGTATGTGCGATACATATTTTTAATAAAATTTCTACGAAAGCCTTTTTTATTTTATATCATGCGATTATTAATTAAAATACGAGAAAGGAGCCAATGAAAAACGTGCCATCAAAAAAAAAAAAACTCGTTGAATAATTTAGAATTTTTCCACCTTGTGCTGTTGTTAAATTTTACAAGTTCCGCCCTATGTGGATAGCAGGAGAAACTAATTGTACGCTTTTAATAACCAGGAGCGACATTGATATTAATACACAGTGTATCCGTGATAAATATGAGTATTAATTAAATCATATATCGTAGAATTATCGCAAAACCCTCCTAAAAATTGCGTACTTTGCGTCGACACGTCGCTGTAATATACATAATATATTAACAGAGTGTCCTACATCGCGTTAAATCCCAGATCCTTAATTCCGGCTCCGTAATTCCCGATTGATCGTCGATCAGTCTGGTTATAATAGGATCTAGGTTGCAGCAAACAATGGCCTCATTCGAGATATTTCGACAAAACGTCGGTGCCGAAGAGTCTATCTTTAATAATTGTAAGTAAAATTTAATGCGGCCGAAAATCCACGTGCTTTCGACGAGATAGCTCGTCTCTTCCCTCGACGAAATTCTGTGGATTTCTAGACTCTCGCGGTGAAAGAAATATTCGAGAGAGCGGTCGCGAGGAAAGCGTAGAACGATACCTCGTGCAAAATTAATTCCGAGGTCTCACGGCCGTAATTTCTCTTTTAAACATTTACCTTGAATATATAAATCGCACTCGCGACATTTAAGTTACGAAGTACGGTTATATATCGCGGTGTAATTTTATTAAACGTTGCGCATCTAGCTTAGGCCGTCGCCGTGCGATTCGCCCTTCTCATTAACGTTATAACAGCAACGCGCCAAGTACCGAGGCAGGTTTTTTAGCGGCCGAAGCATCGATTAGATGTCTGTACAGATGGAATTAAGCGACGAATAGCGTACGACAGCGGGTGTGTACATATATAGATTTACCTGAGGGTGATACAATTCACTCGATCGCGAGGTTGTCCTGGATTTTCACGAACATGCGTATGAGCATAGTTAGTTAAGTTAATCAATAAGGTATGTTTAATGTACGATTAAATCTGTATATAGGCACGTATCATGTAAACGCGTACATACACGTCCCGTATTCTCAACGTACGTCCTACGCTGAATACGACACCGCTCGACATTGCTCGATCGTTTGCGTTTCAAAGCAGTTTCTTTTTTTTTTCCGCGGTAGACAAACGAGGGCTAGGATTTAGGGGCCTGGCGTAACGTGTACGGGCGAGGAGGATATGGATCACGTTCCCTGCGTGACATAAATAAACATTTTTGGACACGTCTCGCGTGTCTCCCGGCGATCGCCGGGAGGGCATTCGTCTTTACGCATTTCGAGGGACGAGGGAAACGTTTTGTCCGGCTTGGCAATTTGTTACAACGCAGAACGCTTCGGCGATAAAATTAAAACGTTTTCTATCCCGCATTGATAAGATCAATCCGGGAGCGCAGATTCGTTCCCTCTATTTCGACCGTATTATATTGAGTACCGCTAAGTCTCCGACTGGCGTTCCGCGGAACCGTGTGTGATAAGCAACGATTGATAAATGATCTCTAATCAAATTCGTGTTGCGCTAATCTAATCGTGCGATGCTTATATTTTAAGGAACGATCGCGCTTTCGAGCGACGGTGGGGAGGAGAGGAGAGGAGAGGGATCCGAGCGACGATAATGTGTTTTTCACCTGCGTACCTGCTTTTCGTAGTCAATAATGGTATCGCGTCGATCCGGAGATAACGGTCAACGCTGTAACCGGGTATTTGTACGATTAAGAAGAAAAAAAAATAGAAGGAGAGAACGGAGATTGAAACGGATCCGATCCACTCGGACGATAGCCGCCTACGTTCGCGATTTGATATTTCGACGCGAATGATTTTTCCGTGCGCGTCGACGATACACGGGGCGCGATAACGCGTGATCGCGCCCACGCACGTGCCGCCCTCCCCCCCCCCTGATAACGCCGGTCTACGATACCGCTGCAATTATTGTTAAAAAATAATGGAGATCGATCGCGGCGCGAACCTCGGTCGAGCATCCCCCCATGGCCTTTGTGCGTGAGCGTAGTTGTATTTCCCGCGAGGGGAGACTCGTGCGCGCGCGTGGAAAAGCTCGACATACGATTGTAAAGCGATGTACGTTACTTCTACCCGTGGGAACACAATACAATTTTCATTCATACGTGCAAACTCCTTAACGTCGCAATCTCACCCATTTCCCTATCCTTGGCGGACGATTTTGTTTTTTTTTTTTTTCGGGATTGCATCGAGCGTTGTTTCGCTCGCTGAAATTAGCCGTCGTAATATTTGGATGACGTTGGAATTAAAAGTGCCTTTTAGTTATCATTCGAAATCTTTCAGTCGGCGTAAAAACGACGAGACGATAAGGCTGTCGAGTATCCTCTTGACTGAAAGATAAAGCGATTATTAAATTTATAGCGACGGAGATCGCTTAATTCATTGCTTTATCACGCTCATTTGTTGTTATATACTTTTATTGTGCCGTTAGATAAAATATATTTTTCCATAAATTCTTTTTTACGCAGGAGAGCATTTTTTATAAAAATCTTTAGCGAGATAAACAAATTTGGTAGATCGTTATTATGTTTTATCGTCATAAAAACACTTTCCATAAAATTTCTTTTTATGCAGAGGAGAAAAAGTTTGATATATAAGCCGAAAAAAAAGACAGCACCCGTGTATCGCAAACGTAGATATAACTCATGGATATAATTCCGAACGTATCTATTATGAATTGAAATTGTGTTAGGATGTAAAGAATGGTGTTTCCATAGCGGTAAAAAATTTCTGGAGCGAAGCAAGATAGAGAGAGGGTGAGAGAGGGGCGGCAGAAGTTCCCGAGGAAAAAACAGAAGTTGGATAACTTTTTTTCCCCAAGGTATGTATCGGCAAACGGCGGACGCGTTTTAACGTGGGGACGACGACGGCCGACGTTATCGCGAGGCCACCCCCCTCCCCCCCCCTCGACAACGGCAACGACCATTAAAACGACGTGGTGGTCTCTCGCGCGCGGCGGTAAGCGCGCGTCTCCGCGGCCCTCGTGTGCATAATAAGGGATATATAAAGGGAGGATATTAAAGTAGGCCGCGGTTTGCGGGGCAAACCGCGGCATGCGCTTGCATGCGGAAAAGTATGCGCGCATACTGTGCCACGCACCGGGGGGGAGACGGCGGCAGGCGCGGCGGGACAATGGGAAAATTCCGTTTGCACAGCTTGTCAGGAAGACGAGACCGTCCACGTGCGCGTCGTCCGGGAAAATGCCCGTGAGAGGACAGGACAAAGACGGCACCGTCGCGTACGTCGCCGCGCGTCTGTACGCGCGGGGGTGAAAGAGGGATCCCCGCCGGATGACTCATTTCAGGATGACGAGAGCTCGACGTTTCCCGCAAAATGTGGCAGCGGACTACCGCTGCCGATACCGCGGCTACTGTCTTTAAATGTCATCGCATTAAATATGTACCTCAAAAAAGAGGGAGAATGTAATGGAACCGTTGCGCCGAAAAATCTGTTTCGCATGAATAAAACCTTTATATCCAACTTGAATTTCTAGCTCATTTCTATAATTTTTATACGAATAGTCGTATTTTAATGTACTTTTTTTGTTTATTTATTAGCAGGTGATTTAACAAAGTTTTAAATTGTTCACAACAATCATACACTCCTATTTGCTATGAGTCGCTCGTGCTCTTACTCAATAATCAGTTAATTGAGTTGATTTGACTAATGTCCATTTCTACCAATTTAGATTAACTTTAATCTTGGTTTAACTTACTTTTTATCTCTTTCTAGTTCCAAGAGTTAGAAAAGGATAAAAAGTAAGTTAAACTGAGATTAAAGTTAATCTGCGTTGGTAGAAATAGACATAAAACAATAAGATAAAATTAGCGACATCGTGAGTAAGCCATTTGTTAATTTATCTAATTTAACTTCCATGTTAGTCAAGATTAATGAAATATTGAGTAGGAGCAGTGGCGACTTATGGAATAATTAAAAATGACTCAAATTGAGTATAATTTGACACTATGAGTTTAACAGTGTAACACAAATATAATTTTTTAATTATATTTTCGAATCTTGAAATAATCATATTCAATGATGTGGAGTATAACAATGTTGTTCGCAAGCCAAGATTCGCTAGATATCTGTCGTTTAGAGATTTCAAGACCGCGGTCGACATTTGCCTCGACATCGGGCGCTTATCAGTTTCGAGAACCCCGACAGGTGCATCCTTGATAGGCGAGAGTGAAAGGTATGATGGATGCATACTCTCATTTAATGTATATAACGGGTCGTCAGAGGCGTTGAGCAAACAGCGCAAAAACTTGCGTTTCCACGTGTGCTTCTAATCTTTTCCGCGAAGCGGCTATCATCGCACACAATTTTTATCCAACACTCGAGGCTGGCGTAACGATTAACGCAGTCTAATGCAGTTATTCGACGATGGACTTGCTTATTTTTACGTAAGTATTGCAATTAACTGAAGAGACTTGGCACTTTGATTTGCACCTACGATTTTTTTTATCTCATTCAGCGGCGATTAGAATACAAATGCAACGATTTTTGTTTGTCAAACTTATCATTTAAGTTATATTCAATTTTTTTTTTCGGAAAATCTTTTCGTCAAAAAATTCGTACGACAAGCCGAAACGGCATACGCGGAAGCGAAACACGCGCGTTCAACTTTAAGGGGGCGAGTTAGCTAACGCAAATCGCAAACGGCAAGTTGAGTACCCCTTTGTTACGTGCGACAATGAATACGGCTCGTGTCAAGTATGTCAAATCGCCGCGCACATAGGTGTGAGAGCCGCTACAAACGCGTGCTGGAGGCTGTTATTTCTCCGGCCAATGCAAGCAATGATTACATGCGGGATAGAGACAATAAGCGCATAAGTTATAGGGGTTCCCACCACGGCTGTCAGTGTACGTCCGCACGCGTAATGCGACAGGCGACGTTGTTTTGCAACTCGCGGCTTATTGTCTTACCTACCCTACCGCGCATTAAAGTATCCTTCAGCTACGTTTACGTAAAAACATGTAAATTAAGAGACATCGACGAAATTTTATTTGACGAATTAACGTGCGCTCGGAAATGATCTATTGCTTTTTTGCAAAATGTCGAAAGAATTAATCATTCATCCCTTTTCCTCTTACTAAGCTTTGAGCGTTAATTCGATTTTGTAGTATTTTTAATTTCGAATCGACAAGAACGAACTAAACTTAAAGATTTTTTAATTTTTTTCGCTAGATGGAGAATTTAATTTCACAATACGAATTCTTATCAATGCGCCCAATTTTTTGGCATTTTGTAGAAAATATGAGTAAAATTTTACTTGTCATAATACGTGGGTCCATTTTCGATTTATTTCTTTTTTATTCTTGCCAATGTCTTGCAATCATTTTTCGTTTGTTAATGTTGCTTCAAATACTTTCTCAATTAGATTACGCATATCGTTTATAGAATCTCATATAGAAATGTGTGCCGATTTGACTTTAGGAAGATGCGGAAAAACCGTAACGAAACCATGCGATCTTTGTTATTAGGAAAATTTTAACACGTAACAAAGATAAACGAGAATGAAAGAGATGTCTGACATGCTTTATTCTCGATGGACTGCTCGCCGTCGTCTCATGATTAATGTTCAGTAAGTAATAGTTCAGTAAATTGAAATATACTTGGAATACACTTCCACGATGTATCTATTTTGCTATATGAAGAGCATTTCGAAAGTATGTTACTATCGGAATATCAGTTTAAAAGTTTATTTTACAACAGAGTAAGCAGAAAACTAAGATTTATCGGTTAACACTCGAGGCACTCGAGCACGATATTTGATCTCGATATTTTTATTTAACGTTGAAAACGGTACATTCGGTCTAATTTAGTCTCTTTTAATGGGGAGGAGGGGGAGGTAAACGTAGCAAGAACGAAACTCTTAGGCACGACAAGACCCTGAGCGAACCTGGCTAACGAGCACTCTGCATAATAAAAATCGATTTATCAATTATGATTCACAAATAAACGCCCTTTCTTCAACAAAGACGACTGTGCGTAAACATTTCAATTTAATGATCCCGGCATTCTCGGCTAATGGTCGCGCAATTCACGAAACCGGCATTGAAATTAATCGTGACTACTGATCTCTTTTCTTTTTCGTTATGTGATATGGACATTACATGATCACTTTCGTCTGCTGTTTTTTAACACACCATTATGTGTAGAGAGAGAGAGAGAATGTGAATTTTTTGTTGTATTAAAATAATATCGATATTTTATCAAGTAATGTAGTGTCAGATTTATGATTTATTGTATCTATTCTATCTATTCCAGTCTATTTTAATATTCACATATTAAAAATAAATGCCATAGATACAAGCTGTCTCGAGTTGTTACACAAGTTTTGCGTGCCGAGGATTCCTCACCTCGTTGATTCTTTTTTTATTTCGAATGAGATGATCAGTTGTTGAGTACGACATCAGACGATCAGACTAATTATTTAAACGATCGTATCGCGCGGGCACGTGTACGCTTTCAACCGTGTCATTATTCTACAAGAAATATATAGAAGTTTATGCGGACAGTATTGCACTGTACTTTATATAATATACAGGATAACATAAATATATTTTTGTTACGTAAATAAAATATTTCATAATATTCATGAGTAACGTAAGAATCTGAAGAAGTTTGGTAACATATCTGTACCTAAAATTTTGAAACCAACACTGTAAACTCGTATGGGGTTGCCACTGCTCCTACTTAATATTTCATTAATTTTGACTATAAGGAAGGCAAATTTTGATTAAAATTGAAGTTAATTTATCTAATTTAACTTCCATGTTAGTCAAAATTTTACCTTCCTTATAGTCAAAATTAATGAAATATTGAGTAGGAGCAGTGGCGACCTATGGAATAGTTAAAAATGACTCAAATTGAGTCGAATTTGACACTACGAGTTTAACAGTGAATAAATAAATCAGTTCAATTTTTAACTATTTTTTTTCGCATCTAAAAACAGCTAAAAAATAACAGTTCAAAGATAAAGCAATTATCTTATTGATAAAACTGTCAAAGAAAAAAATAAAAATTACTTCTTTTTACGATCGATAAATCTATCACAGTAACGATTCGAGGAAGACCGGCCCTCAGAAATTCTCGAAAATTACACACGCGACGAATGACAAATTTGATCATTTTCCAATATCGTATGTGACGCTGACGTCAGAATTTGCTTCTCGGGGGCGCGTATTTCTCCCTCTCTGTGCATGGGCGCGAGTTTCTCGCGTGCCTCGTTGTCGAGGACGAGGCCTCAGCAGCCCCGAGTTTCCACTGGCTGTCCGAAGTGGACATTTATTGAACCTGCGATGTTTATAAAGCTCCCTCCGTCCTGCCACCTCGTCGTATGATAAAGTTCAGAAATAACGAGTTCTATCTTCTGTCCGTCATGCGATCGTGTTCCGTGCACACCGTAAGCCGCGATGTGCCTCGTGCAAGGTGCGTTTCCGAGTGATAAGGCTTCTACGCCGAGGAAAACGAAATCGTGCTCGATTAGCCTGGTGCGAATTAAGCGGAGTTGACGAAACCACGGAGGGAGAGAAACCTCATCTCTCATAAACGGACGAAATTAATTAAATAACAATCAGCTCGCATTCACCGACTGAAAATTTAGAAAGCAATATATCTTAAACGTTTCTTCACTGAAATTGTGATAAGGCACGCTTCACTCAATAGCAAAACGAAAGCGCGTTTCATTTTTATTCAACGAGCTCATCCGGTTGTTTAAAGTACGCTCGGCTGGTCGCGAATAACGAATTACTCGACTAGACGGTTCGGCAGGCGGCCCTGCGGAAATCGCGCGGTGAACATGTCCAGAGGAATAAGAGCAATTCTTTTCAGATCGCCCAAGAGTAGCCTACGCAACAGCAGGTTCGATCCCATGAAGACCGACGTGGTGGTGCCCGAAAGTAAGTCCGGCCTCGACCTCGATTTCTTTATAATACCTGAAAATTAATATCACCGTGATTTTTAGTGCTGGCACCCGTCATGCCACCGTCAGATACTTTCAATCCCTCCACCGACAGCCTGCACGCGGCTATGAGACCGATCATCGTGCTGGCCCAATGTTTCTCCATGCTTCCGGTGTGCGGTGTCAATAAGCCGGACGCCTCGTACCTTCGGTAGGCGAAAACGAGTTGCGATTGCTCAATCGAATCATTTATCTCGAGTTCAATTTGGTCCTTCGATCTTTGAACAATCTCCTCCGATCTCTCTCACGCAGATTTACATGGCGCAGCCTGAAGATCCTGTACGCGGCGATCGTTTCCCTGGGGACGTTGCTCATGTCGCTCGCCAATGTTGTGCGTTTGTTCACCACGGGGCTAAATTCTGCGAAAATGAGTAAGTCAGCCTTGGATTGTAAGCGATGATCGTGTCTAATTCGTCTAAGCTGTATGCTTATCTGAAATACCCAGCGACTTTCGTTTTCTACGCCACGGCCCTCGTGACCGCCGTCATGTTCGTACGGCTGGCGATGCAGTGGCCTTGCCTGGCGTTAACCTGGGAGAAACTGGAACGCGAATTCACATCGAGACATCGGCGGATTTCGAAGATCACTCTCGCAACGCGTTTCAAAATCGTAACCGTCGTCGTCATGTTGCTCGCGTTAGGTGAGTGCTAATCGTAATGAATAAAATGAGGATCGCACTTGCATATTTTATGAACGGAATTCTAATTGAATTGACCTCTTTGCCTTGGAAATGAAATTACATTTAACACGACCTAATTTCTCCTCTTGATAAATTACGTACATTTTTACCTCTCACTATTTCTGCTTGAATGTCAACGTTACGAGTGTCGGTCAACGTGCGGATTAAAATTGCGCAAAAAGAATGTGGATTCATATTAAATGTTTTCGTACAGTGGAACACAGTGCCGCTGTGCTCTCTGCGTACATCAGTGCATGCGAATGCGCGGCGTATCGCGGCGAAGCGGACATTGTCGGTACTTATTTCCAGACGCAATTCCCTCAGGTAGTGTACTGAATGCACTTGATTCATAATTTTATCTTTCGAGTTAAATTTATTTTCAAACGCATTGCCTCTATTTTTCTCTGTAAATGACAAAACTTTCTTCAAAGCTAAATGACAAAATAAAACATGTTGCATGTGCTTTCGCTGCATAAACGTGTAATATCATTAACTGATGAGCAATTTTATATAGATTTTTACAGGAATGCCTTACAGCCTCTGGAAGGGGATCATGGTTGAAGTTTTAAATATGCTCAGCACTTTCTCATGGAACTTCGTCGATCTGTTTCTCATTCTTATCAGTATAGCCTTGGCGGACCAATTCAGGCAATTGAACAGTCGCCTTTATTTGATACGGGGAAAGGTATAAAGTTATTATAAGATATTTGCCTTTTTCTGTAAAAGCATTAATGATAGTCTTGTCTCTCAATAATGGTATCCATGTTTAACCCAATTTTTTTATAATTAATACGAGAAAAAAATCGTTGATCACGATGCAAACATTTTTGCTTCCACCAACAACTCGTCGCTGTTATCTCCTTGTTAAGGCGATGCCGGAGTGGTGGTGGGCCGAGGCCAGGAGTGATTATAATCACTTGGCGACTCTTACGCGCAGGGTGGACAGCCACATCTCGAGTATCGTGCTTCTAGCCTTCGCTACAGACTTGTATTTCATCTGTATCCAATTGCTGTTTTCCTTCAAGTATATATTATATCTAACACTTTGATATTACACATCAGTTTTTCTTTACATCGAGTCCCTTTGAAACTGATACAAAAATTGTTATTTGTGCTTACAAATGCACGTAACGTTCAGACTTATATTTACAATTAATATGCACGCCGTTATTACTTTTGTGCCGATATTAGTTTCAAAAAGCAAGACGGTTTATAAAGTTTTACGTCTTTTATGTCAGAATTTTACGTCATCAGACTTACGTCACGAGAGTTTCTAAGAAAAGTAGATCGCATAAAGGTATATACGCTTTTTACAAACAGCCCAATACGCGGCGTCGTGCGGAAGATCTACTTTTGCTATTCCTTCGGCTTTCTGTTGGCGAGGACTACAGCGGTGTCCCTGTACGCGGCTTCCGTTCACGACGAGTCCCGTCTGCCGGCACCGATTTTGTACAGCGTCTCTAGTTCTACTTACGGCAACGAGGTTCGTCTCAAAAGAAATATTATTATACAGTCTGGATCGATTAATCCCCATAACTGATGCATGCTAAGCCGAGGGAGAGAGAGAGCTCTAAGTGAAAATCTAATATCTTTCAACATATATTTTCTTCGTACATTATTAACAAAATTAGAAACTTTTTATTAAAGAAAAGTTTCTCCTCTTATGATCAAGAAACTTGCGGGGGTTTGAAAGATTATATGATGAAAAAAATGTTGAAAAAAAAAACGCTATTTATGTAAAAGTTAATTTTCCCGATCGCTCTTCCACTTACATCTAAGTTTGCACATAAGTTTGCACAATGTTGTGCAGGTCTCAAGATTCCTGACGCAAGTAACGACGGATAATATCAGCTTGACGGGAATGAAATTCTTTTCCGTGACGAGAGGCCTTGTGTTAACCGTAAGTAATATAATTAGAGCGAAGTATAATTTATTTAAGCTTAATTTTATTTGATTAAAAAAATTTTGAAAATATATTTACTTGCTTCAACAACTTTATATTTAACTAAATAATAAAAGCGACGAGATTTAGATTAATTTTGAATAGTGATTGTGTAATATGTTTAACACGCCGTCATTCTGATTACGAATGATGGTTTAGGTTGCTGGAACCATCGTGACTTATGAACTGGTTCTGGTACAATTCAACTCCGTCCAGCAAGTGGACCAGTCGAATATAACGACCGCTTGCGAGGTGAAGTAGAGAGTTTTCGAAAAGATTTTTAAGGATTTCGACCACTTATATCTGCTTCTGCATCTGCAAATCACACGAGTCTTGAACAATGTCGTGCAATAGAATATTTTATTATGTAAATACAACTCTGTACCGCGCTCTACCTTCGCAAACTTTTTTACTCACCTATTCTAGCACTCTGACATTTTTAACACCCGATTCAACGAAATTAATTCACCGTTTCGTAGTTTGCTAATTCACTCTTTCCTGAATAATTAGATTTGTTTTTTGTACGTCTCGTTGTGAGATAGAACAGTTTTGTTGTTTGGAAATTGCTGCGATACAATTTCAGATTTATCATAAAATTTACTGATCTGTTTCATTTACACATATCTATATTCATACCTATATCTATCGCTATATCATATATATCTATATCACTATATTGACTACACAAATCGCACAATTCTATTATAATAAAGGCTATCATTAAATAAATTTTAAACTGCATTATATCGTTGCATTTTATTACGGCTACTTTCTAGTTCTTTCCCTCTTTTGCAACCAGTTTCCTCAAATTTGCTTTTTACATAATATTCTAAGTCTTTTACGTTGTTATGTATCTCGACTTTTATATTATATTTTGTGATATTTTATATAGGTACAATAAAATTTTCGCTGGATTCCAGGAATCTATTTTCACATTGCTTGTGAAAATTTTTCTGCAATTTTACGTAAGATAAGTATACGAATTATACCATGAAAAATAAAGTTTTTTTTTAAAAATGTAATATACTATTTTTACTTTCTTTGTAATCTTTTTCTCTCTCTCTATTTTTCTTTCTTTTCTTTGTGATATGTATCTTGCTTATTATTTTTGCATGATTTTATTTCTTGATTTACTTTTTGTTCTAGTCTTTCCAATTTGATTAACCCGATACACTCTGAAGAGAAAGGACGTTTCACCAGCGTTGAATCTAATATTGTTATAAAACAATATGAATACCACACTTGTATATTTAGATGCGGAAAACATACCGTCATCCACAGAAATGGATCAGAAGCACATACAAATGTATTTTTATCTGTTTATGATCTACATTGCAATAATTTTGTAAACCTTACCCGTCAATGATAAACTAAAAATGTTATTTAAATATAATATTTAAGAATTGTACAGAGAATATATATTATTTTTTTAAAAATTATATTTACGTAAAAGTAGTATCAGAGAGTGAAAGATTTTATTAAAACCTAAAACACATTAAATCCTTAATTTACCTGAATGCAAATATAAGTTAGAATAATACATTTATATAATTATGAAAGTTTATTTAAATTATCGGAAATAGCTCGACATCATATTACGAATATGTATTGGAAAATATATATTAAAATAATACATAATTAAAGCAATAATATTGTTTGCGATGAAATAATCATGTTCTTGTTATAATTAATTCTTGCATTATTGTCTTTACAAAATACATTTCTGAAAAATAGTATAATACATACAATAATATATAAGCATTTAGTAAAAATTGTGCGAGGAGGTAGGATAATGTATGGATGGATATGTAGGATGGTTTTTTTTTCATTTCGACGAATACAAATACTTATTTTATATAATTTAGTCATAACAGTTTGCTTATCGGCGACGTTATACTTGCATACTTATTTGTTTATCGAGACGTTAAATTGCAATAGTACGACTTCATATGTTGCAATCGCACCAGCCACCTGTACATGAATTTGAAATAAATCATTTCAGGATATTGAAAATTATGAAAACAATAAAAGCTATTAATTAAATCTCTCTCGCTTCTGACGCTATTAATACATACAGCTAAATCAAGTAATGGATAAAACATACCTGTTTATTTTAGTTACCTTCAGTACTTATATTTTTACGTATTATCATAAAATTACTCTCTTTATTAACAATAAGAAAAATTACTGTGAAATAGAATTCTCAATTAACAATAAGTCTTAATTCATTCTTACCGCCAGCAAAAAGTTCCGCGTGATAGAAAAGAAACGCATTCCCGTAAGCATAACGTTATCAGTGGTGAGTTGATATATCAGCCTTTCCGTCTGTAATACAACGTATATTATAACAATGTGGATTATCATATAAAAAATTAAACGAATTAACTAAATAATTTACGCAACGTATAATAATAATTGTAAGGAAGTCTTTACGGTTTTTTTACATCAATAAAATTCGAATGGTTTACCTCTACATTATAGGTAGATGATGAACAAGTATACAGAAGCGGCAATATCACTTTGCTTTGATCATAAATCCTAGCAGCAAGCAAGGTGACGACTATCGTTCTGCAGATCAGGAATAGAAAGGATCCGAAGAAGTATATATCGTTGAGTATGCCATTGTCCGGTTTTCTAAGGAATAAAATGAGAATTGAAATTAGAAAAACGTTTGCATTGACACACGCTATATTATTTTTACGTCCATGATTGGATGAAATTCTTACGACAATCCGTTAAGTAGCTGTAAACAGATGAAATATAGGTTGTTTGCAAATGACAGGAGAATTATGAGTGCGATGTTGTTGTCAACCTTTTTCACCATGCAACTAAGGGCAGCGTAATCTTCGCGCAATCTACACCAGTCTATTGTTTGATGCTTCGATATAGAACTAATTACTTGCTTGTTCAATATTCTATACCTTTCGGCCAACCCGGTAGCTACCTGAAGACTCCAACCAGAAGATCGAATTAGTTAATAAAATTGAAAACATTTCATCTTGAGCTAAGAAAGATATATTCAATCACTTGCACAGTCTTACCATCATAATGAAAACGTCAGTAAAATTCCACGTGAAAGTCGCCAGTTTGCTGACGATAAAAATAAAAATACCGACTGCGAAGTTATATGTCACTGAAAATAAGAAAGTTTTAAGTTTCCTGAAGTAACTGAAGTTTTTCAACAAATCTAGGAAAAGAGAAACACGGCATTCAAATAAACAAGTCTTTGGAGAAAAAGATGTAAGTTTGATTACTTTCCAGAGAGATAGTCCAACTGGACTGTCATTAAAAGGAAGTAATTTAAAAAATTAAAAAATTGCGAATCTTGCGAATGGGTATTAAAAAGTCATAATTATTGAATACTATTATAATAAAATTATTTGATATTTTATTACACGAGAATTAATCAATTTAATTAAAGTATTATGAAATTTTAATCAATATTATAATTAATTTGTCTACGAGTAATACTTTTAGATTTAGATCAATTAAGTTAAGAGACCGCTACTTACATGACTCCAAGATAAAGGCGTGAGAAGATGAGCAATATATTTGCAGAAAATTTTGAAATGTTGAATTTTTCGAATTACCGCTCCAGTCGTGTTTTGTAGTGTTTATCACTATGCTCAAGATATGTTCGACAACGGCTAGAAGTAGAATAGAAATACTTATCGTGTACAATCTCCAACGGAGCTTCGGTCGTTCAGTCTTATTACTGCAAGAACGAATGATCCTGATAAATGTACATCAATAGAATTTGTAAGTTAATGCAAAATTAATCAATTTTAAAGAGAAATATTGCTCATTGGGATTTCCAAGAAGCAACAAACAATTCTAAAAGACAGTGGTTTCAACGGGTTTTAAACATTTATGCCGAAGCAGATTACAAGCGACGATAACTTTTCATGAAGCTACAGACACGCGATCATGCTGTCATATTTGTATATCTAACAAGGAAAGTTAGATTCGTCCATATCACAGCAAATAGATATAATATAAATATACGTAATATGTGTTTTGTATATTTATATACGTCGTATTTTACTATTTGTCTTCGAAGGGAGTATCCTAATAATATCGAAAAATTTTTTCGATATTATTAGGATATTATTAGGATGTATTTCCGTTCCATAATTCAGTCCGTCGCGATAACGTCAAAGGGATTTGAATATGACGCTCGTTATTGTCTTGTAACACCTGCTGTCATTGCATGAAACGTGTATGAAACATGTGCGATCGCAATCTCTCGAGAGTTGAGTATGTCAAGTCTATGAGAATCTATGCAGCTGCGCATGTAATTCCGAGATGTACCGGCGCGACCATTGATCAGTTATCGATAATCCTTTACAGCCTTTCTTAAACAACGTGCTAATATCTACCTGTCTATGAACTGCTCCATTGATCTCCAATCACGTTGAAGAGTCACCCAGCGTGGTGACAACCAGAAAAATATTATCAGGCCTGTCATGCTGTTCGTGTAAAATATCGCACCTGCCGTAGCAGCCGCTACTCCTCCTAAAATCCAATCGTATTTAAGAATACGTTGATATTTAAAAAAAAATTACGAATAATGTGCGGAAAATAAGCGATCTCTTCAATTTGCATCTATTTCCACAGTTAAAATTAAAACTTATTCAATTTTAAAACATAAATCTCCGAAATAAAGTTGAAAAGTGATCAACAATTTTTACAACTTTTTTTTATTTTCTCCTTGTTTTGGTTTTAGTCCTGGAGAATCTGCTGAGAGTTTCGATTAAGTTTACTTTAGAGTGGATCTTTCTATTGTTACTCCCCCGCTTTACTATGAAATAAAGCTACGTGTATTACATTCTGAATAGTGCGACACAAAGTGTAAAATTATCTGTTTACCTTGCATGTCAAAAGTACTCGAGTTCAGCGTTCTTATCATGTGCACAACAGCTAACAACGTCATAATTAGCGCCAGTACGTTTATAAAAACGGCGTAGCCAGTACGAAGTGAAAATTTCACAAACTTCAACTGCGACGGGCTCGGTTTGCATATTCCTGAAACCGGTAGCACTCCAAACAATTGAGCCATCGCTAAAATCGGCCCTATCGCACAATGGAAGCTCTCTGGATCCTGCAAGAGAATTTTTCACTCGATATTACTGGTTTTTTTTATCGTGTGTAATATGAATCTCGAATATATCGATCCATGAATGTTTTCTTTTTCAAGTAAATCAATTTCTTTAAAATGAAATAGATTTATTTACCTCTACATTTAATTGCGTATTTTAATTTTATATTTCATATAGATTTTTTTCAAACATTTATCTCATTTGAGAAATCCACTTTCCTCACTTTTTTTAAAATTTTTTATAAATTTTCTTTTTCTCTTCGAAGCTTCGAAGAACAAAACTTGTGCGATATATGAGACAAGTCGGGTCTTTTTACGATACTTACATTATTATTCGCGGACAAAGTTTGCTCGCTCGGGAAACCACTGTGGAGGAACTGTCGTGTCGTCGGCGGAGCCGGGGGGCGAGAATCCGAAAATTCAGCCTCCATCTCGCTTACCTTATCCTTTTTCTGACGCATCAGGAACGGCAGGATTTTTTGACGAGATTTCCTGCCGCTCCTCTTCGAACCCGTAAATATCCGTTTCGTCTTCAACATCATGCCGTTTAGTAAAGCGCTCATTTCATCGCAGGAATCCTGATACGATTGAATCGATTATTTCGCAATGATAAAATAACAAATAACAAAGTTAAAATTCTTCGAGACTTGCGTCTCTCGAAAAATATATAAATTTATTATCGCGTCTGTGCCCATTAGCGCTGACTGTTAAACGTTAATTCGTAATGTCATTCAAAATTGATTAAACTGAGAGCGCCTAAAGGGGGTTTTCATCATACACGCACAAATCGCATTAGAAAACAAAAAGGATATAATTGATACATAATTCTCTGTATGCAACGCGCATTGAAATGCATTATACACGCACAAGTTGCATTAGCAAACAAGGAAGTGAAGAATGTAATTGTGGTAATTTCCCTGCAATACGCATTAAAATGTATCAATTTAATGTATTATACGTAATGTAATTACTTGTTTTGTCTCGCTATAGTTTCGTACCCTTTTTTGAACTTTTTCAAACGCGAAATGAAAATTGATGGAACGTAATGCGACGCGTAATTAAGAGCAATGCACGTGTATCGCGCTTTAACGTAAAATTTGAGTATTTATTTGTATTTTAGAAAATCGCACGAGCGATAAAGCAACATATTGTGAGTTGCTATAGATAGTAAGGATCTAATGAAATCCAGAGCATTCAGTTTTTTGCACTCTGACGCCAAACATCGATATTTTTATTTGCGTACTAAAAAGACACTTTGATGTGTTCATAGACATATTGATGTGTTCATTTAAGATGAACGAGATTACTGAACCAATTAATTATCTTTGTGTAATCGTTCACCGGATACGAATGAGCCATCATATCCTCTCACCTGAAAGGGTTGGTCGTTTGTCCAACGTGGGCATAAACTCGATATGTTGACGCAGACAATCGATTCGCACCGCTAAATGCAACGTCATTTCACGTTCATTTATTTGTTTAACTCTTGTCGAATGTTATTAAATGACTACCTCGCGTGTAATTTCCGAATGAGATCCTATGTCGCCCATAAACTTCCATTAGTAGCACGTGCATCTTTACGCGTCGCAAACTCGAGGGGGGAAAGCGATAATCTATAAATATCTGTGCGGTTACAGCAGTTCTATAGACATTTATAAAAATATTAAAATATAAAAAGAAGAAAAAAAAATAGAAGTGTAAAAATAAAAAAATGTGTAAAATATCTGCAAAGATGAAACTAATTTCTGTTAGAAATTTTATATTTTTATTTATTATTTATATTGACATTTGTCATTTATTGAGAATTAAATACATATTTTTAATTGAGGATTATTATTTTTCAAGAAATGCATATTTAAGGGATATTTAACTAAGCGAATACTGTAGCTCTTCTGATTTTCTTTTTTTTTTAAAGTTGAAGAAATATAATTAATATCAGAAATATAATTAATTTAAAAGTATAACAAATATTAATATTAATATTTTACCTGATATTTTACTATTTATATTAACTAATAATATATGTACATACATGTATTGTTGTTTCGCGTTATAGATGTATGTATAATTATTGAAACTACACGTCAACACACAAGTCAAATCGATTCTTATCAATCGTTTATTATTTATCTCATTGTCAGTTTGACATCATAAATGATCATAATTTTCAATGCAGCTGCTTTTATATCGAGCTGTTGATATTGTGTGCTTATCGTTACAGATTTAATATATAAATATTGAAATATTAAGATATTTTAATCGTACGTGTAATTATAATCAATCACTTGCTATTCGAAATTATTTATCTATTTGTCATGTATATATTGTATTTCCTTAAATATATATTTTAATCATATTTACAATTATAATCAGTAATTTGACATTTGAAATTTATTTGTTTATCATGCATACATGCATTGACTACTGTATTTCCCTGAACTAATTATCCATGTTCATCAAAAAGCAAAATTTCTGATTTCCTATTAAAATTTATTTTCTTTAAGAGGAAAATAAATTTATAATCTGCATTCGTATTTAAAATTATAACACAAGTACAGATACTTAAGATCAAAAAGTAAAACATTAAGAAAATATGATTAAATTGATGTTACCATGGTTTATGGATTGCAGAAGAAAGCAGAAATGTCGATACAAAAATGCTAAAAAATAATAACAATATGTATAAAATAAACGTACAAAAAACAAAAAAAAAATATATATATAAAATTTCAGATCTCTTCAAATAAACACTCTTCAATTCTTTAAATCTGCTTTCAAACCTTTTAAACCTAATAATGCTTGACAATTATTCAGTTCTATTCTTTTAGGTCGCTTAAAATATTATGGGGCACATAATTGCAAAAACAAAAAGTGATAGTTCCGTGAGAGAATCTCTCGGAAACAATCTCAAAATTTTTAATTACGCTTTAATTCAAGGCTCTGTAGAAACGATATTTTCGCGTGTCAAGAATTGAAAATTGTAATGTACCTACATGAAATCTTGGTCTTCATGATTCTCGTTGCCATAAATGCCATCCGAGATGCAGAGGGTAATTAAAAAACAGGAAGTTTTGGACGACAATCGCGTCTAAATCCGCCGCTCGACTGTCTTCAACGTGCACTAGTGAACAAAGACCGGCTTGAATCAAGATTACGTGTGGAGCTGTGCGACGCATGTCTGATCAGATAGTCGACTATACCACTTACGCGCGGAGTTTTTGCTGAGGATAAAATGCACGTGTACGACACCGATTACATTGTTTGCTTTTTGCGTTTTATGCGACCAATTTGTCTTGGACTCCTTCGTTTATCGTTAATTATTCCAGGATGATGATCCTGACTACGGCAGGCAAAGACCTTAAATTTTGAAATTAATTAACGGCTCAAAGTGTGATTTTACTGCTCAAAAACTGAAGTATTAAAACTAAATCGTTATTGTTTTTCGAATGTTAGAAATTTTCGAACGTCGAGTGTTTGAGCTTCTTGAGCTTGTAAATTATTTGCAAGCTCGAGCACTGTTCTGTTTTCTTTCGATCTCTTAAGTCTTTGCAATTCTAGAAAATCTTAAATTTTTTTAAATAATTTAAGAAAGCTGAATAATTAAGAATTAATAAGTCTATTTATTATATTTATTACTCTAATTAATGTCGGAACGAAATAAAATATTTTGCTAATTTATTTTTAAATTTTATGATAGTTTAATTAACGGCTTTATAAAAACACCCGAATTTTTCATATCGTTGTTCTTTATGTTACAATTGCTTTTTTAGGTTTGCCTAAACAGCAATCTTTCGATCGGTACGTATTTGCGTTTATATTAGTTGTATTTGCGCTTTATGATGAGGTGAGATAAGCGGTCATGCGAAAGCGAGTTGGAGGTGTTAGGATTAATGAAATATTCAAGGATACGGTTTGTTCTCGTAAACAGTTATGAGGAGTACTAATAAATGAGACATGAGAAACGAAGGAAAACAGTGAGAACTGTTGATACGTGGTATATACGTCCGTGAATCGATTTTTTCACGAAAAAACATGTCTATGTCCGATATAAAGGCTGAATAATTACGTTTGTATCGTTCTCTGAATAGAAAAGTATGAGTTTATAATTTTCAGTTCATGCAAAAGTCGATTTTCGTACGATCAACGATTTTTATAATTTTTTATGCGATCTAATATATGTCCGGTGATTAATGTTTTCTTTAGTTAATTAATTCGGAGGCTGATCATTAAATTACATTACTTAGAATTTCTTCAATTATTCTTTGAGATATATACATTCGTAAAAAATTTAATAGTAAAAATTTTAAAAGTTGTCAGTGTATATCAGATACTTTCAGTTGTGTATCTAAATAGAAATTAAATCTTTTCCTAAGATTCTTTCTCCAGCTGTATTAAATTACATTCGTAGAAATTACTCCTATACATACTGCATAAATCTTTCTTTTTCTTATGCAGTATAGATTGAAATAATTTCATATAACGCCATTTAAGTATATTCGGCATCCTTTAGACATTTTTTAGAGCATGTATAACTATTTACATTATTGATTGTAATATTTAAATATACATGACATAATCTGAATTTATTATTTTATAAAAATATCTATCTTGTCTACCTTATTTGTTTGATCATTCTGATATTTTTGAGTGATTTATTCTATCTTAAATTATCAATGTAAAAAACGAAGTAATATTCAAGATTTATGGCTCTACTTAATAATTCAAGCTAAAAAGTCGTTGATTATCTTATTAATCTGTACAAGTGTATGCAGGATGATAACAAAATGAACTTTATTTCAGTATACATGAAAAAAGATTTATGACTTCTAGTGAGATCTTAATGAGAACAAAACGAAATCACGTAGGGAAACACAGTAACAATGATTTATTTAATTCTATTCATATCTGTATCATATCTTATGTATCATTCACGTTTCATTAATATTGACTTGTACACAAAATACGTAAGTAATATACAGGTCTATATAAGATGCATATTGTACTACCAAATGGCACGTTGCATTCCAGCCATTTTATTATAGTCGATCAGGTGGCGAAAGATGAATCGCGATATCCTCCAGCGAACCAAATTACCTCGGCCTCGAGACGTCACCACGCATCTCGGCGTTAATTGTCTCAATGCAGTCTGTCTGGGAATTGTTTCATCTATTTGCTTGCCAGCGAGCTCCTGAAAGAATCATTCATTATACTTTCATTATTCGAATCACTTAGAACATTATTATACTATAAAATAATGTTTCAAATAACAGAGAATTATATAAATGCCTTGCATAAAAATAACAAGCGATGTGATGCAAGGAAAATGTTGTGTCTCGGTCAATTTTATATTCTTCAACTATGGTTACAGAAAGACTTGTTATTTTTGCAGGTGGAACCGATACTTACTCTCACCTCGATCGGCAAAATATCGTTACGCTTTAAGGCAACCAATCGCAACCGCTCCTCAGCGTACTCCTTCGCCCATCTCCTACGCTTTTGGTCACGTATTACTCTGCAGCCGACGTAGTTCCGTATCTGTTGCAGCTGCAAAGAGAAAACATGATGTAATTATAGCACAAAGAACACACAGTTTGTGTTTCGTGTCAACGCAGCTATGCCGATGTAAAATACAACGGTCTACAATTTGTACAGCCGCTTATATTCTGGTAAATTTACATTGATGTATGATTAAAGCTCGAAGCGTAGACGCTCCTAAAATTAACTGGTATTTATATATTATTAATATAATATATTATTCTTTGATATTCTTTGACCAAAATGTTGTAGCTGCTTATTCTGCAATATTAACCAGTCAATCCTAGGAATGCTTGCACTTTGGGTTTTGATTATAATATTGGTATAAAATCACAAGATTGACAAATCACAAAATTGACTGGGGAGTTAATAATATATATTATTAATATGATATATTATTTATATACATTATTCTGTGACTATAAAATGCTTGGTTATACCGCAACATTAACCAGTCAATTCTAGGAACGCCCGCGCTTCGGGCTTCGATTATAATATTAATATAAAATCCTAAATCACAAGAGAATCTGTCGTTCGAAGTCGCTTACGCCGTGTCCTAGTAAATTGGTATTGTTCGGCAGAATGCTGCAGGCAGCCACGACGCAGCCTCTCAATGCCGCCATGTTTACCGGATCAGCTGTTTCTCCACCGCCCGCCGACGCACGTGACATGCATCATCCGACAGGTCCGTTTGGTGATTTGATTGATGAAGTTCCTGTCGAATCCACCCGTTCTCGTCGTCAAGCCTGAAATAATAATTTTGTTACGGCGACTTTTTACCAAGCTCCAGTTAACCTAATCCTAATCGCTGATTAATTCCGTTGTGACCAGTATAGCCATTGGCCACGTTCACTGTATTATCCAATAGCTATAGTAATTACAACGGAATTAACCGGCAATTAAGATAATCAGAGCTATTGGTAACAGTCGCCCTAATTTTCACTTCAGAGAGAAATCTGAGAGCGGATATCCCGGCCTTTTTCGTGAGACCAATATTTGGTCCACTCTCAGGTTTCTCTCTGGTTCTAGCAGATAACTTTAAATCCGGTTTAACTTACTTTTTCTTTTTTTTTTCTAATTCTTGAAACTAGAGAAAGATAAAAGGCAATTTGAACCGAGATTAAAGTTAATTTGCATTGGTAAAAATGAACATAAATCTCATAAAAATTATTTCAATTGTTACGTTTGGCAAATGAAGGCAACGTCGACCCACAACCCACGTTCGCAGCGTCACTCGGACCCTTTGTTCCCTACGTGAATTTCCCTATACGTCACGGCAGGGAGATTTCTCTCGCCTTGGATGTACATACATACACACAGCCGCCAAGGAATAATTTTCTTTTTGTATGGATCACGCGAGCAACGTCGGAGTAGAATTCCGATAGTGTGAATGGTCGTTTCTCATTGAAGTGACGAGCGACGCTTTGTCTCTGATACAGGCCAAGGCTGCTAAAACCGGAACATTATGAGGGCGATATACCTACTAGCTTTTATCGCTATCGTCGGTAAGTTCTGAGCTTAATTCCATTTCTTGAAAGGAAATTCAAGGAAATTGAAAGGAAATTCTTGCTTGCTCTTTTGACTCATCAGGACTCGTTATCTTGATACTTAAGTAAATTGATACTAATGCTGTGCACCTTTGTCACGTTATTGTCCCTGATAATTGACGGTAGAAATGTTTGCAGCGATACTGCCGGAAGCTGAAAGCGGAGTATATCCGTACGGCTCCAGACAGAGCCAAAATGCCAAGGCGAATCAGAAAGCGGCGGGATCGGCGACGTCCGGAGACAACGCGCAGCCGCTTCCAAGTCGGAGATGGTTCATTTCAGCCTGGGGCATCATCGCGCTAGTTCTATTCGTCATCATATTCAGCACGGTCACCTATTATGCCTTTTTGCTGTATCCGTATCTGTGCAAGAAGGAGACGACCTACGACATCATAGAGTTAACGGAGGTGAATTCTGTGTGCACCGTTAGCGATAATGTTAACAATGTGCCGCACATGAGATACTGTGACTCGAATAACATATCGAATAACGTATCGAACGACGCATCATTGAATCAATAGGTGAAAGACCTGAAAAGACAGCTCAGACATTTATTTTATAAACACAAATACATTCGCTTAGAGTAATAGTATTTTTGTAAGAGTTTAATAGCAATTAAGTTTTATACCAGCTTGACACTTGACTGCCATAAGATTTTTTAGAGTAGAAAAATATTAAGATTGAAATTACTGTGTTTTCATACTATTTTCTATACACTGTAATGGAATGAATTTTTATAAACTTTACAAGCATTTACAGTGATCGGTATCAATACTCTTTTTATTGCATTTATGTCGTTGTGAAAGAAGACTGAACTGTACAAACTAAAAATCATCTGGACATGTTAGAAACGAGAGAGAGAGAAGAATGTTTAATGTATCTAAAGAATTTCTAACATTTCTTGTTAGAAATTTTTTTTAATGTAATCGTTAATTTGTACAAATAATATATTGTTACGTACAGCAATTTTGCTTGTGATGGAAGACTCTAAAAGACTGCGAGAGTATACTCGTTTTAATTAGTCGATGATATTAATGTTCTAATGACATGTCAAAATAATAGACTGATTTTTATAATCTTCAAATTTGGTCCCGTTACAGGGAAAAAGCAATTAATAGCCTCGTTGAGTTTTTTTTCTTACACCACCAATATGTATAAAGCTTACAATATCCATAAAAATGACTTTTGTAGGAATAGTATATAAATGTATGATGTATATTTATTACAAATAGGATTTTTTTACATTAACTATGTGTACCTTAAACAATCTACCTTTAGAAAGTAAGCATCATCAGGCTAATAAATGCATTACGAACATACGGAGCGCGTACTTGAACCTGCTCTACCTTTTTCCTATCCAACATATGGAGAATGATGCAAACAATATAGGAATTACATGTGTACGTTTATGACGAGTCTAGTCTAATTCACTTCTCCTAAAGCAACAGAAATAAAACCGTATAAAATTGGCTTTCGGATGGAAGAGTTACTTAAACGTGTTTTTTTATAAAACTAGACAACTGCACCTGAGAACTGGTCTTCCTTAGGATACACAGAGCGACAAATGATTATATCGTGTGTATGTATAATATATATATGTGTATATATATATATATGTATAATACATACATATATATATATATATATATATATATAATACATATATATATGTAATACATACATATATATATAGATGTTAAGTTTTATACAAAAATCATTTGAATAATGGAATTATTCTTTATCATTAATCTTGTTACGAAATTAATCCATATAGACTCTTAAGTATATATAGATATTAAGTTTGATAATACAAAATAAATTTTCGGGCGAGTATGACTTGTATATCGATTCTCGATAACGCCCTTAATCAGTTTTTATTAGAAATGATATACGTTGTGTGCGATGAATTCTTTTAAGAAAAATTCAGTCGTTGGCTTTCAATAAGTTATAGTTCATCTTTCTCGTCTTCTAAATTAACATCGCTAAGATCGATCTCCTCTTCCTGTGGAGGTTCGGCGTCCTTGCCATCCCAAGGCGTTGTCTCGATGATGACAGGCAATTGAGCACCCTTTAAGGGTGCGGTGCCACCTCTGCCGTAACTCAGATCTCGTAAAAATTCGTTTATTCCGTCGTATGAAAAGCTACCCTTTAACAAGGAGTATTTCATCTTTTTGATGTTGACAGCCGCTAACGCAGGATAGCCGAAACCTCCGATCTCTAATGCATCCTCGATCTGCGATTGAGCACCAGCTTCGGTCCAAACCCATCTATACGAACAATAGAATATTTGATGAAAATTATTATTATTAAATTAAAGAATTATTATTATTAATAAGTGAACATGGTTTATACGATAAAACAAATTTTACAGCCTTTTAAAAAAAATCATATGAAAAGAGTTTTTCTTTTCTAGAGTTATATAAAAGTAACCGTATTCATTTTGTTAAATTTTTATAACAATATTCTATTACTTTATCTTGCTTTCTTTATGACTTATTGTAAAATTTTGCAATAAGAATGATGAAAAATAAAAAAGATATTGGTTTCATAATCAAAGTATGAAAGAAGAAATATATATATTTGCGATTTATTTTAAAATGTATAATTAAATTTAATGCGTACCCCCACATTTTCTTCTTATATTTTTCGCCGAGCTTGCTTAGAGTTTTCAAGTATTCATTCCTACAGGACGACTGACAATCCAGGATATGTGGCAGAACGGAAACCACGCATATCGGCTTGTCTTCACACGTATTTTTCAGTACTTTCTCAGACGTAATTTGCACCACTTCCGGCGCTGGGATATTCTCGGCGAGTTTCTCGAGCGCCCAGTTAACGATGTCACTGCTCGTGCGACCACCGTCGTAGTCTTGCATCGAATCGGCGTCCTTCTTGCCCGGCGCGAAGAACTTGATAGTGGGATAGCCCTTGATCTCGTATTTACTTGCCTGCAACATCACGTATGTTAGAACGAGTTTGCCACATAGATCGTGTTGCAAGGAAATATTAATAGAGGATGTATCTTACTTTTATTGTGTTCACAGTGGCGTCCAAAGCTCCCAGTTTGACTTTGCCCTTCAGTTCGGTAGCTGCTGCCGCCCACTCGGGCGCCAGATTCTTGCAATGGCCACACCAGGGAGCGAAAAATTCAACTAGCCACATATCCTCGGAATTCAAGACAGTCTTGTCGAAGTTCTCGTCTGTCAATTCTATCACATCCTTGGAATCTTTGCTCTGCAAGTAAAGTAAATAGTTAGTTAAATACTATTTATTAATTCGCACATTGATAAATTATCTTTATTACTTGCGTAAAAATATAATGTTCTCTCTATACTTAAACATTCCTCTAAATAAATAATTTCAAAATTAGTAAAACTTCAACTGTTGCTTATGTACCTTGGATTCACTTCCTGTAGTTTTGCCGCCTAATGATTTCCGAACTTTCTGACTGGCGGCATTTAACGCGGCGTCGACGATGCCAGCTGCGCTTCTCGGACCATTGTACTCCTCTGGCTTTTTATCTAGTCCAAATATCTTAATCGTTGGGAAACCACGAACGCCATATTTACTTCCCAGGGACTTGTGGTCATCGGCATTTACTGCGCCAACTTTTACAACACCCTGTTAGGACAAGATAAACATTTATATACATATATCAAGAGACATGGTAGCATCTCCCACCAAGGGCTGCATTCAGAAACTTCACTCGGGTAAAATTTCTATCTTTGTTACTTGCTGAGAATTAAATAAGGATAGAAGGATAGAAGTTTCACTCGAGTGAAGTTTCTGAACGCAGCCAAGTATGTTTTACAAGGCAAAAGTCTTTTAAGGTGTAAAGTACATGGAGCGGTACACACATATATATTCCAATGTATGTATGATGTACATAGGTACAAGTAGAAAAAATATGAACTGAATGTGACACGTCACCTTTAATGCAGCAGCCGCTTTGTCGTACTCCGGCATCAGCTGCTGACAGTGGCCGCACCAGGGCGCGTAGAACTCCACCACCCAAATGTGATCGCTATTTAACACTAAGTTATCAAAATTATTTGGCCTAAGCTCGACGACGGCTGAATTGGACGCGTACATGGAGCTCGCTCCGGCGACTAGCAGAAGAACACCTGGAACGAAGAAGGAATGCAATGAGAGACGTACGTCGGAGGGAACCACGCGATTTTTGTGCGACCGAGCCGCGCGGAATGACTGCGAGGAAACGAAGGAGAACAATAGTTTTTTTTTCCTCGCGAGAACGCGAACCGAGGTGACACTTGTTGCGGTGTCGTTCACACAGAAGCCCGGCGCGAACGGGCCGGAATTCTGCCGACGTCAGAAGCGACGTTGAGAGCGTCTCGCGGTAACCCGGGCGCCGGGCGAAATCGGCGACTCGGCGACCCGCGCGACTTACCCAGCAGCCTCGACATCTTTCCGTGGACAGTACAAGCGACACGCGACATCATCAGCAACCATTCACATCCGCCGAAGGCTCAGCGACGCGAGCGAGCGCACAACACCGCCTCCGCACAAAGTCCCCGACCGCTCTGACGTTCGCCCGGATGCGCTGGCGGCATCCCGGCCGCCGACGTGCGACTTTATCGTGGACCGCTCCGATTGGCTCGCCGTCGCGCTCGCGAGATCTCGATCTATCGATCGAGGAATCGCGCGGCCGGCGCTGAGGGAATTACGCGCGGGCTCGAATCGCTCCCCGGCATTTTTCCTTCCGTCCGTCCGCGTTTACGTCGTTCGACGACGGGAAACTTTCTTCGCGCAAGTGTTTCCCGAAAAATCGCCTGCTCGTCTCTTGTCTCGCGACGCGAATGGCGTTACGCGCGAAAATCTCGAGTCCGCGATCGCGCGGATCTCTTCGTGTTCTTTTCTTCGCTCCCACGCGATCGTCAATGTCGAAGAGTCGAATTCCGGCCGTGAATGTATCTGAAGCGTAGATGGGAATATACGTAATAATATTACGTGCGAATATTTTGGCGATGACTGAATACTTTGGCGTCGCGACGCCATTTCGATGTGTCTCCCCCGACGGACGTCCTTTTCGGTCGCGATTACTTACTTCTGAGAGCCGTGAATGCGAGATGGTTAGCCAAGATATGTTCTCGTCTTATTTTGTAATTATCTATAAATTATCGAATTTGATGTAATGTGAATAACAAAGATAAAAAGATCATTCAGGTCACTGCCGCCTGAGAATTGATAATTAAAAAAAATGGTTATAAATCTTTAAAATTGTATTAGAGAATGTAGTATATTCAGATTGCTGAAGAGAAACTGATAGAAATATAATTTTTAAAAATGTTACAAGTTTTGAAAGTTATATCAGAGAATGTAACATATTCAAGCTGTTCTGCCGCTTAAACTGATATAGCAAATAAAAGAATTTGAAAAGTATCTAATTTAAACTTGATTTGAATTTAAAAAAGATATGATATTATATATAATATATTACGCATAATAATCACAATATATAATATAGTATATAAGTCGCAAAAAATTTCGGTTTTGTTAAATACATAGAAATAAAAAACTAATAAAATACTAAATCATAACAATCGGGAAATTTAATTCTAGTTAAGATACCACAGAACATGGTATCTAAAGTGGTGTAGACGAAATAATTGGTGACATTTTTGATACTCTGAGAATTCAGTGAAATCTAAGAAGATACTATGCATTCGTTGTCTTGTGAAAAGAATTACGATTTTTCTCACTCCCACATTCGTGCTATTATAATATATTTCTTTCACATACATTATCAGCGCATTATCTTCCTTTTACATTTTCGCGTGTACAATCGTTGCGGTTATAAAAATGCGTTAAATTACGAAACAAGTATAAAATTCAATTGATATAAAATTTTATCGATAGTTATTCAAAGCACCCGCTTGGGCGGTAGCAGCTTCACGAATGAAAAGCGATAATCATCAGCGGTATAGCTATTTGACTTTGAACATCAATAATTATTGCTGTCAAATTCGATCATCTCGAATTTACGCGACGACGTACGACCGTTAGTTCACATAGATAATCTTTCTTATTATTAATGTAATTTTCGTCTGCTTCACTCAATTTAGACCGATAGCGTCATATTCAGTTCACACACAGTTGAAGAACCTACTTCCATGCTATCTTTAATTAATAAAATTTAAGACATTTTAGAAATAAGCTCTTCAACATCAACTTATAAAATCTCTAGACTCACATTTCGACGTTAGACGTGAAGCAGGCGAAGATTTCGAAATGGAGTGAGTCGCGTCTCGCGCACGACACACGGAAGGGAGTGTTACGTTTGTGAATCGGCGGGAAAAGGGCAGAGGGGAAGAGTGCGCTTAAAAAGATTAGACGCTAATTTATCGGGGAGTACAAGAACGATCTTTTTTTTTTCTTCGCTGGGGAGAGGCCGGGCGCGATTTTCTCTCTAGCGTCTCGCCTTTGGCGTTTGCTTCTTGTCGTGCATACGCTTGCAAATCGGAATGTGCCGCTCCGCGGCGGATTTATTGAACTTCCGGCCGCAGTGCTCGCACTGGATGTAATCGCTGGTGTCGCTGGTCGGCGGGGGCGGTAAATCGCTCAAATTCTCACCCGCCGCCAATCGTGCCTGCGTCTCCCTCGCGTAGCGGATCGTGTTGATGAATTCCTCGTGCTTGCGCCGCCAGTCCGGCTTCGTCTCCGGCTTCTTCGTCTTCGTCTGAAAACAGAATGAGCGTATGAGTATTTTTGTCTTCCTCGGGAAGGAACGAGCCAGCTTGGTATTAATTTTTACGAAATAAATCCGCCGATCGTATTGTGCTTTAAATTTGACGATATTATTGAGAAATTTATGCATTTTTAATCATTGATTCTTTTCGAAAATATTCCTTGATACTGACCTCTCGCTTGGAGATGCTTTTCTTAACAAAAGGTTCGAGCTCGGTTCCCCTAACCCGGGACAGCACCGGATCGAACTGCTTCCTCTTCTTGGTCGTCGTTTTCGTGCAGATCTCTTCGTGGCGATCGATTCGATTCTGTGCGAAGCTACGTCCGCACGTTTTACACTTTATCAGGCCTTTCCTGCAATAAATTATTAATTAGTAATGCGAATTTTTTTAATTACAATAGTATATTATTTTTTACTTACAATTTTTAATTACAATAGTATATAATAATTAATCTTTACATCTATATTATTTAATCTTTTTGATTGGAGAAATTCGAAATTTTTATTTTTTCCCAACATTTTATAATAGAAATCATACTGAATTCTATGAAAATAATATCATATCGTGTTCTACGATTGTTATTGTTTATCAAAGCAGGATTTTTTCTCTGGCATATTAGATTTTTCAAAGATAGATAGAAATTTTTAAGGTTACAATTTCGATAATAATTTATATAAACTTTTATCTGACATAAACTATTTCTTTCTAATAAAATGTAAAACTATTGTGAAAAACTTACGTGTCGGTAGTTGCATCTTCATTGAAACTTGATGCGTATGCCAGCTTGCCACTACTGGAAGAAGGCTTTTCTATACCTTTCCCTTTACTTTTACCTCCTCCTTTTCCTTTTCCTCTTTCACTTTCCGCCATTCTACCTTTCACACTGGAATCTTGAATTAAGTTAACACTAGAATTTGACGACGAGGTCGGTCGGCCTGATGCACTGGAAACTGTTTGTTGTTTCTGTAAATAAGCAAATTACGTGTATAAATTAAACAAGTATAAATTGCGTAAAAATATATTTCTATACAGAATGTACATTGAAAAATATACAATTTTGGTGGAAAAATTCCCTTTTCGAAATAAAATTTTAGATTACTAAGGTTAACATAATTGCACCTTGTAGTTTCATTTATACAAGAGAGCAACACGAAGTAAGCTGTACATTATACGTTATTACATTCGTAGCGATCAATTTCAATAGTGCGAAAGTTGAGAAATAAATTATTTCACACAACATCGCTTTAACAAAAACAATATAAATAATAAATTATAACATTCATATATCGGATTTTAACAAAAGAAAAAATCGCTCTTACATCGTTAGATTTCTTCATCGACGATTTTTTCAATGGCATTGCGTCGTCTTCTTTCGATGGTCGATCGTCGAAATCCATCGTGAACGCGTCGGATTTTCTTGTCGTAAATTCGCTCGGCGAACCGTTTTGGAAAACGCCGTCGGTTGTGTCGACCACTCCGGCTGTTGTCACTTTACTTCCGGTTGAATCCGCGCCTTTTGCAACCGTTGATCTTTTCGAAGGCTTTGCTTCTTGATTCCTCGAGTCTGTACGCTGAAGGAATAAATCATTAATGTTTATTTTTACCAATGTAGATTAACTTTAAGTTACTTTTTATTCTTTTTTAATTCTTAAAACTGGAAGAAGATAAAAAAATAAGTTAAACGGAAACATTTTAAATATTTTACAAGGTTTCAATATGATATGCTAATCTATAGAAAAATTTAACATAATATTTATAACGTATGATGTGATCAAAAATGGTTCTATTGTAATAGATAGAAGATAAAATAAATAAATGAAAAGAAAGGAATAAAGTAAAGTTGTGAAGTTATCTTCGTTATTACAAGGATATTTCTAGTTTACAGTGATTTAATACAATTTTTCAGTCGTACTTACCCTAGCGGCAACCTCAGGACTTTTCGAAGGGGACGAAGGCGTGCTTCCTTTTGTCGTTCGCGCGTTCGTTTCGCGCTGCTTTATCGCAGCCGAATCGGGGCTCGGGCTCTTCGTGATCCTGGATACACAGGTTTTAATTTTAATCACTCTCGCGGGATCGGCGCCGAGAAATACGTTTCTCGCTGCATTGGTCGCGGGACTTGATTTCTTCGCGTCGACACCGTCTCGCGAGGCCGAACGCCGATTTGCAATCGCTGACCTCGACTCTTTCACAGTGATTAATTTATTTCGTTCGTTTTTGATCGATTTTCGAATATCCTCGATGGACCGCAGCGGTTTCACAAACGTTTCCTCCGATCTTGTCGATTCTCCCGTAATGTCGAGATGGAAATCTTTAGCTCTTACGTTTGAGACTGCTTCGTCTTTACGAAATCTGAAATTTACGAAGGGATAATTCTCATCCTTTCGTGCTTTTACGCGATTTGATTTTGGCCATTCCTCTTGAATCTCTTTCTCTGAATCGGATTCAAACAATCGCCGCTTGCACGTCGGCGATCGAATTTTTGTTATTCTCTGCTTGCTTTCGATGGAGCTTTCGACTTTCGTTGGTCTTTTAAAGGAACAAGTCTTCTTTTGGTGAATCCTCAAATCACTTTTATATGCGGCGTTTTTAGCTTTCAGACCCTTGCCGATTGGAGATTTTAGCATCGATCTCAAAATCGTATGATCCGTTACTTCACGAGAAGGAATTGTTGTTCCTTCTGGGACAATCGATTGTTTAGAAGCTTCCGTTCGGATATCTATCGTTTGTAGGGAGATCTCTGGAGATGCCCGCAAGTTCGTCGGACTTGAACGTTCAAATTCCGCACCTATGGAATCGAATCGTCTCAACGCCGACTCCACAGAGTCCATTCTTTCGAGATTTTTTTCGTACTTGTCCTCGCGTAGCACCTTCGCAAATTCTTCCACGCTATCTTTCGACTCTTCGATCTTACGTTCTGCTTTCATTTTATCGAACGATTCCGCCAGTCTTTTCGCGACTAGCACACTCTCGTATTTGCGATCTTTGACGGCCGAAGATTTAGGTGTGAAGCTTTGATCCGCCTTTGACACGATCCTTCGGGATAAGAAAATTTTCGGAGTATAGGCGTCGCGAGAAATTTCTGCCGTTTTTCGTAAAGGCGAGACGCGCGGTGAAACCCTAGACTTTACGCCGTGCCGCCTGCCACAGTCTCCCGTCGGAGAAATTGTTTTCTTTGAAGTACTCGACTTCATCGGCTTCTGCGTCGTTTCGCGCAGGAAGACCTTCCTGTTTGCGATACGGTCGGCGGAGGTTGGGCGAGCGATCTCGCGCTGATCCCTGATCTTTTCATCCAGAGCGGTTCCAACTATCGTTTGACACTTTACGCCGATCCCAGCGTCAACCTCATCTACTCCTACATCTTTATTCTTGTCTCCCTCTCTTCCTCGACTGTATTCGTCGTCCGTGGACAAGTTTCTGTCCTTCGCAGCATCCTGCACCAGTCGCGCGGACTGCAAGCCTCGCGGTTGATCGAATTTCGTGCGTGCTCCTTTGGTCCTCTCCGCGAAGTCGTACAAAATCGGTGAAGCTGCGTTTTTTCTTATCTTAGAAAAATTGGGAGATGCTGCTCTCGGACTGCAAGTCCTACTTTTCGCAGAACGAGTCCGCGTCTGATTTGGAGACCGAGAACTAGCGCGCTGTCGGTCTTCATGCTTCATGGATTGAGTCGCGATATATTTAGCTTGACGGGATATATTTCTCGCGGATTGTTTCCGCGTTTGGGAAAACATTCTATTTTCTTCCCTTCCGCCTCGAGTTATGAGAGAACTTTCGCTGGCGGGGCTAAATTTACTGATGACACTTTCCTCGCCCTCTCGATCGGATCTTTTTGGAAGAGACCTCCCTCGAAAGCGCTTGATTCCAAAATGGACCCGCTTTGTCCGCGCATTTTGTGAACAGGATAGGCGATCGAGGTTTTGAATTTCGCTCTACCGCCGGGCGATTTCGCGTACGCTCCATCAAATTGTCGCTTCGATATTGGGCTCGACGCTTTTTGCAGTTTGTCGCGCTCAATACGATGATCCGTCATAGTAATCTCTTGAATGTCCATGTCAACTTCTGTCGGAGTAATAGTTTTACGAGAGAATTCCGGTGTAGCTCTCTTCCTGTCCTCGATAGACGGCGATCTCGTTGTTTGGAGAAGCGGCGATGTTTTACGTCGATAATTTTTCGATTGATTACCTCTCGCGGCGATTCGTACATTCATTTCCGTAATGTTGCGTTTCGAGGGCGATTGACGAGTCGCGCGCTGCTTTCCGTTTTGGGACTTCATGAATTTACGTACGAGCTTGGCTGATTGAAAAAGATTATCGAGTTCCAAACCGTACTTGAGGTTTACGATCGAGCTGGCCGACGTCGCGGAGGTCTCCGAGATTCTCGATGATCTGCGGGCTTCTGTAATATTCTTGGAGAATTCATTTTTACCCGAAACTCTCTTCACTTCGTGTCTAGTAATCGGAGGACTTGGAGTATGTCTATATTTTGTAGAAACGACCTTTCTATCAATTGGAGATTTTACAAATCGTCGGTAGGAAGTATTGAAAGTATCTGAAATATAACCGCGTTGTTTTAACACACTTTTCGTGGAATCTGTTGATCTTGGTCTTGGTTCAATCAACATTGTCGTGGCAGATCTTTCAGATTCTTTGCAGAAAAATTGCGGACTCGTCGTGCGCTTGTCACGCGTAATTTCAGATGATTTAAATCCACTATTTTTCCGATCGACGCTCCTGGCGATTGTAGATCGTTGCACGGTTTTTCCATTAAATAATGGAGATGAGCTTCGCTTCGTCAATATTTTTCGATCATACGATAACGATTTAGGTTCGCTAATTTTACGACCAGTGCTCATAGTTGTGCCAGATCGTCCAAGTGAATTGTAAAAAAATCGCGGTCTCCTGTTTCGTTTGCTCCATTCGAACGATTTGGATTCGATGGTTTCTCGATCGGTACTCATAGCTGTTTCGGATCGTTTGAATTCACGATATCGCGGGCTTGTGCTCTGTCTTGACGAAATTCCTCTATCACTCCATATCGGTGATTTAGATTCGCTTGTTCTGCGAGACTGTTCGGACTCGCTGAGAAAGAATAGCGGGCTTGCGCCTCGCTTTGTTAGTGTTTCTCGATCTGGTGACGGCGATTTAGATCCGCTGGTTGCACGATCGATGCTCATAGTCGTGGCAGATCGTTCGGATTCTCTGCAGAAAAATTGCGGACTGGTGCTTCGCCTTTTTAATATTTCGTCTCCGTACAGTGGTGATTTAATTGGAGAAGTCCGTCGATCGAGACCCGTACTTGTTTGGATTTTTTTCTGTTCAACATCGGTCTTATCTCGCTTTGTTAAAATTCCCTTGCTCCACTCGGATGATTTTAATCCGACAGTTTCTCGATCGGTACTCATAGCTGTTTCGAATCGTTTTGGTTTATGGAGAAAAAATTGCTTACTCGTACTTTGTTTTGATGAAACGTCATCCCATATCGGTGACTTACTTGTTCTGCGAGCTTGTTTGGATTCATTGAGAAAGAATGGCGAACTTGCGCCGCGCTTCGTCGTTATTTCTCGATCATACGACGGCGATTTAGAATCGCTAGTTGCACGATCGATGCTCATAGTCGTGGCAGATCGTTCGGACTCTTTGCAAAAGAATTGCGGACTGGTGCTTCGCTTTTTTAATGTTTTGTCTTCATATAGTGACGATTTAAATGGAGGAGATTGTCGATCGAAGCTCGTACTTGTTCGGACTTTCTTCTGTTCGAAATCGGTCATACCTCGCTTTGTTAATATTCCCTTGCTCCACTCAGGCGCTTTAGACCCAACAGTTTCTTGATGAGACTGATTGAGGAAGAACAGACTTGCGGGTCGCTTCGTTACTATTTCTCGTTCATATGATGGTGATTTAGATCTGCTAATTGCACGATCGATGCTCATAGTCGTGGCAGATCGTTCAGATTCTTTGCAGAAGAATTGCGGACTGGTGCTTCGTCTGTTTAATAATTCGTCTTCATATAGTGACGATTTAAATGGAGAAGATTGTCTATCGATATTTGTTCGGACCTTCTTTTGTCCGAACTCGGTCATACCTCGCTTTGTTAATATTCCCTTGCTCGACTCGTCGATGCCCGACGCTTTGGATCCGACAGTTCCTCGATCATAAGATGGCGATTTAGATCCGCTCGTTGCACGATCGATGCTCATAGTCGTGGCAGATCGTTTGGATTCTTTACAGAAAAATTGCGGACTGGTGCTTCGGCTTTTAAATATTTTATCTTCATATAATGACGATTTAAATGGAGGAGATTGTCTATCGATATTTGTACTTGTTCGGACTTTCTTTTGCTCGAAATCGGTCATACCTCGCTTTGTTAATATTCCTTTGCTCCATTCGGACGCTTTGGATCCGACAGTTTCTCGATCAGATTTATTAAGAAAGAATCGTGGACTTGCGCCTCGCTTCGTTATTATTTCTCGATCGTATGGCGGCGATTTAGATCCGCTCGTTGCACGATCGATGCTCATAGTCGTGGCAGATCGTTCGGATTCTTTACAGAAAAATTGCGGACTGGTGCTTCGCCTATTTAATATTTTGTCTTCATATAGTGACGATTTCAATGGAGGAGATTGTCGATCGAAACTCGTACTTGTTCGGAGTTTCTTCTCTTCGATATCGGTCATATATCGTTTGGGATCATAATAAAAATATTGTGGACTTGTGCTTGGTCTTGACGAAATTCCTGTATCACCCCATATCGGTGATTTAGATTCACTCGTCCTACGAGACTGTTCGTATTCATTGAGAAAGAATCGAGGGCTTCTGTTTCGTTTTGTTATCGTTTCCCGATGAGGTAATGGTGACCCAGACGAACCGGACTTTCGATCGATGCTCATAGTCGTGGCAGATCTGTCGGATTCTCTGCAAAAGAACTGCGGGGTCGCGCTGCGTCTTACGATTAATTTCCCATCGGACGTCAATGACTTAAACTCATTATTCCGAGGATAAAATCTCGAAGTGGTTTCCGTCTTTGTAGCTTCTCTCGGCGAGAAGCTTCGCGGACTCGTGCGTTGGCTGAGCGTCTCGGTACCCAAACTTTTTGCATTTTCGAGAATCCTTTGACTGCGTTCTGAGGTGCGGCTACTTTCGCTTCTCGTGCTGGTTGGAGAAGTTCCGGCGCTCCTTAGTCTGAGAACGCACAGTCGAGAAAGCAAATGTAGAACGACGACTTTGAAGCGGGATCGCTAAGAGAGGCGTGCTTTTTCTTAGCAGTCGGCCTTATTTTCGGCCCAGCGCCCAAGCTAATTAGCGCTAGTTGTTTTTTTTTGTAGTGGACACGTTGCGCTAGTTATAGTTTTCTCGCAGCCCGGTGTTAAATCTGCCTCGGGTGAATTGCGGTTAAATGCAACGATGATATAAATTAAGCTTGAATGGTTTCTTCGGATCGTAGCGCAGAGGCACTCTTGCCCGTACTCAGATTAATCAAATTAATTACTCTTCTCCGAATGCTCATTTATTCAATATTTACGATTCTGCCAAATTAGTTATATCCACCGTCCGTCCTTTTTTTAATATTCGCTCTAGTTTACGGCGATGAGGCGGGGGTTAATAAACACATATTAGAACAAAAACGATCAAACACGTATTACATTCTTCCTTCTTCCTTTCAAATTTTTTACAATGGACATTGTTAACGCGGTATATTTGTAATAGTCGAGGTAGCGATTGCAACTACGTGACATGTAAATTAATTCTGGCAAGCAGCGGCGAATTGTTAGCGATTTGTCGATCATCGAGATTCGCAATTATTTGCACAGCTACATAAATGATAGACTTAATTTCTATTCTCGAGAATGTGTTGTACGTCAAACTCTGATTTCTCTGTATTCTTTACTATATTCTACTCTACTTATAATTTTAATAATGTGAGAAATGTTCTTACCTGGAATTCGATTTTGTCGCTTGTTCCGGCCGCTTTCTTATCACCGTGCCGGACTGTTTCGGCACGTTACCCCTTTTCGCGTTCGCGTTCTTGAATCGTTCTAGTCGCTCTTCCGCCTGAGACAACTTCTTCGTGACGTTCCTCTTCGACAGCTTGTCGGGCACATCTGTCATGAGGTGTTCCGGAAACTCTTCGCTCTCCAAATCATTCCTCACGCGATGCTTCAGAGTCTCGTCGAACCCCATCAGATGGATCTTTGCCATCATACGATTTCTCTCTATCGTATCCTGATCGAACGCTTCTTCTTGCTGCGCACAAAAATATTTACAAATTAAAAAAATAACAATATTCATTAAACATACTTAGTAAAATAGCGTTTGCGAACGAAATTTTATATATTTTAAAAGAATACTTTTTCTCCAAATCCAGCGCTTCTAATTTCAGTTTTATTATTTTAGATACACGATTAAATTGTATGTATCTTACAAGAGAGATGCAATATTAAATTAACTACATTTAAAAAGAATATTTTTTCTCCAACGCTTCTAATTTCAGTTTTATTATTTTAGATATACGATTAAATTGTATGTATCTTACAAGAGAGATGCAATATTAAATTAACTACATTTTAAAAGAATGTTTTTTCTCCAACGCTTCTAATTTCAGTTTTACTATTTTAGATATACAATTAAATTGAATGTATCTTACAAGAGATGCAATATCAAATTAACAATTAGATATCTTGAGCGCAACCAACCTCATTGTCAATTTCGTGACGATAATATCCGTTGGCGAACGTGGCGACGCGATTCTCGACGCCGTACTCGTCCTCGTCATCGTGCCGACGTACGGACGGTCCGAATGAGTCGCGAATGACCTCCTCGTGGTAAGAAACGACGGGCTTGCCCCCGTTAACGTTGCTGTTGACGTCCGCGCGCGTCACGCGTTTCACGGACTGTCGATTCACCGTCACATTACCGTTCCTCTGCGGCGCCACGCCGTTCGCTTGCTTTCGCAGCTTGTTCTCGAGCGGTTCCAGCGGGTAGCTCCTGTCGATTCCCTTCACGGTAGTTTGCCGCCTCTCGTCGAACATTTGCCTCACCTGCACGACAATTAACGCTCGAGTGAGATTTTCAAACGTACGCGAGACAGTCTAAATTTGCAACTCGCTAAAATTCTATTCTCCGCGCGAAAAGAATGAAAAAAATAAAAAATAAAAAAAATAACGTTTGTACTTTTGGAATCTCTTCGAAGCTGCAGGGTCTAGTCAAGGCGATTTCCACTTACTTTGCCGCCCTGCGAGGTCGAGGTCGAGTGGGACGACGACGACGACGTCGTGGTCGTCGTGGTTCTGACGTTGGTACCGTGATGCGAGCCGTTGGAGCCGGCGCTACCCCGCTGCACCACCTGGTAGGCTCTCTGCTGCTGCTGGTCGTACAGCTGCAGCAGCTTCTGCTCCTTCTCCTGCAGCTGCTTCTGCTGGAAGCGTGCCTGCGACGCGGGATAATTCGCTTTGAGTATCGGCGTGTCGCCGCGCGGAAATGCGGGCCGACGTTGCCCGCGGTCGGGACGTCGGCTCGCATGCGAGAGGTGCATGGTATCGCGGCAGGCCCTACTGCAGGCTATAGAAACGACGATGCACATGCAGGCACCGGCGCTTGCCTCATCGATTCACCTCTAACCTACATGCGAGGGGGGTTAGTAAACTCGTTATTATGCTAAAGCAGGGGATCGTTCGTCTCTTAACCCAGCGCCGCTCGACGCCTCGGCCCTTTCGCGCCCGAGGCATGTTATTAGAGGTATTACTCTCGATTGCGGAATTATGAGTGAACTCGCGCGATTATGCGGCCGCGATGTCGAGGATGATAAGGCCCCGATTGAATTTGTAAGACCTGACGAAAAGAGATTCGCGCTGCTATTCTGTGAGTTGAACTTTTTAAATAATTATACGATTCAATTATAATCGTATATTGGAGAAAGGAAGATTTTTCCCCCGATACTATACATTAAAAAATAATTAATTTAATAGTACATCGCTTAATTGGAACACTCGTTTTCATGGAATGTAATAAAGAAATAAATTAAGATAGAGCCAATATATTCCTCTCAGAATTACAATTCTGTCATTTCTTTTGATAATTAAATTCATTAATAACTTTTTACGACGTATGTTTTGTAATAATTGAAATTTTGTACAACCGCTTTGGGAACGATGGAGCAAAGATCAACTGCGGTTTAATAATCATGTAGCAACTCCTAATTGCATATCCCTTCGATGATTGCATCGGCAATCAGCCGCGCCACTAATTGATTCATTCCTAATGAACCCGCCATATTGAACACTTTGCCTCTGTACACCGTGCAGTTACAAGCGTAAACTCGAGATTCAGCGAGAAGATTATTGATAATGATAATGCACCGTTAATTGGTTACATTCATATATGAGTTAATAGATGGTAGGAAATTTTTAAACGTACATAAATTGCATTAAGACGATGTTGAGTTTTAGACAATCATTACATTATATGCAATATTATTATATATAATATTTATTAAGCTGTTAGATTAATTCAGCATTATAAAGTGAAAGTATTTTCACTTGTAAAGTATTTTTTTTAATGTAGAAAACAAATTTAACAGCCCCACAGAGTTAAATTACACGTAATTGACTGTGTAGAGAATTTTCATTATTTCTTCCAATCAGCAAATATCCATAATGCGTTGCCATTACATTAGCAAACGGTAATATGTGTCCGCGAGATTTCAGTGATCGATATGCACAGTAAACATGATAGCCATATTTCTACAGCGTTCTAATTAAATATAATGCTATTTGATAATGTTTCATCCGTTAATAGCTAACAGTTTGGACATAAAGAAATAAAAAATAAATAAAAGACGAACAAGAAGGTGAAACTTAAATGACAGTGCTTAGCGCAAGTTACTAGTTGAAAATAAATCAATAAACGATACGTGAAGTAACGCTTCAGGCCCACGCTTCAGGACTGTGTTTTATATATATGTGTGTTATATATATATGTGTTATATATATTACGCGATAGAAACGCGCGCGAGCGGTTTTTAAAGGAAGGATACACCCGTGGATCGGGTGTCGATTTAAATCGCGTGGGCAACGCGTAGACTCGAGATTCGAGAAGTCGACGACTTCGACATACATGACCGTATATAGAATAAGTAACGTTCCCGTTTCTCCCGTGTGCCTCGCTTCGCAGTTTCTCCTTTTCCAACTTCAGGATACCGTCTTACGAAACGCTTGACGTTGACCTGCTTTGACGATACCATCACCTACTTATCTCACCGTCTAGGTTAAATGATATTTTTGTACATATATGGTATATTCATTGAGCCGACGATTGGAATATATCAGATACTCTAATTAGAATATAATAGATTTGATTTTTAGACCGCGAATTTTGAAGTTTATTTTTATGCTCTCGGATTTTGGTGCATCTCGTGACACGTTTATTTTATTTTTCAAATATGTGTTGAGCTTTTAAAACTAGTACCATAGTTTCCAAATTAGGAAACGTGGAGTCGTATTCCTGAGCCGCCCACGACGTTTTCATGTCCATGGAGACTCCTGGGCGAGCGCCCAGCTGTTGCGACCGGATATGCATTTCTTTTCGGTTTCTCAATTCTTCTGGACGTCGTCGGCCTTGTGTTTGCCTTGAAAGATCCTAGCACAGATTCTTTCACAATGAAAACTTGTTTATCCACCCACAAATCATCGATCACTATCGATTTTTCTTTTTTAGCACTCAAAGATAGTCATTTCAATTTTTTTTCAAGCAGTCCATAGATTCACAGTCTGTTTAGAGTCTGTTGTGTGTATGGTTTGCAATTCACATTTCCAATTCATATTTTTTAAACTCATACTTTTGATCGTTCGTTATCGATTAGGAACGTCTTCTAAATATTTTAGAAAGAAGATTTGGAAGTGTAGACGACATAATTACGTTTTGCACATACGCGACGTCTGGCTTTTTAGATCTAACATGGAATTTCTAAAAAAAGAAGAAATATGAAACAGAAGTTTGCTAAAGAGTAGTAGTCACACGAGCCTAGTTATGCTGACGATAAGTAGAGGTTGCAACATCACGTTGCGATATGTCAAGTTCACGATCTCTTCTCCTCCAACTGCGCGAAAGAGAGAACTTACGTGCTCGGGGCAAGTTTAAACGTTATTAAGGAGTGCCGTATTAAGTTTGCTTATCGATATTTTAAAAATTCGCGTGTAATGGAAATATCCTCCCGATGCTATCTTTGAAACGTCTTTATAAATAATTTTCTCGCGTATATATCAACACCTCTCGCGTGGATATTTTTTAAATTATTTTATAAATGCTATGCAGCAGATGCACCTGCGCCGTCACGCAATTTATTTACTCCGCGTGTAAATTATATTTTTAAATTTAACTTTTTATACGTAACGACAATCTGTGATTTATTATCATAGAAATTTTATTATCTCCGAGTTTTGCTCACAGTCTCATTATAGAATATCCCGAGGGCAATCTTATCTAAATTGATGAAATTTTGCAAAGAACAAACATAAAAACAATTTTAGAGTATAAGTATACACTGAAAAAAAGTTCTGGTTATTATAATAGAACTCAATACTTTACAACTTATAATAACCAGACTTTCTATTATAATAATTAGAATATTTGTAGGCGTGATCAAGATTTTTCTGATTCGTCCGTTTTTAACCAGAATTCTTTTTCAGTGAATTTATAGAAAACGTCGATGTTTCAGAGTCGAACATTTTCACTTATTAAAATTATTAATTTTTAATATGATTAATTATTGATATTTGAGCACTTTTTTGCAATATCGCACACTGTGATAGTTGATATAATAATTTCCGAGGTTTATTGAAATATGTCCGTAATTTTGTTGGCAAAACTATGGAGGGCAATCTTCGTTAAATCGATACGGTTGCGGTAACGTGTGGGCACAAGCAAAGACGGCCACGCCGTTTTTCAGAAAGTGATTCGATTTCATATTAGAGTAGGTGACATTTTTTTTCGCAAAAGATAATGTCGCGCGCGGCGTAACGTCGCGGCGATACGCGCACCGTTCTCCATGTAAAATCGCTCGATCTGACGTTCATGCAAATTTGCACGCGCGCAAAACACGACAGCGTACACGTCCAATGTCAGCGCCAACCGGCGAAACGCATTGTATGTACGTATCGCCGCGAGCTCGCGAGCCCGAGCCGCACAGTCGAACGTTTTCACAGACGATCGCGCGGTTAATCGCGAAATGATTAATCTCGCGAAAGTTACCGGAATACGATTAGCCGGGGACGAACGGTTTAATAATCGGCCGATACGCGCACATTGCAACGCCGATAGGACTGCGGCACTGTGAGTGTTACCATCACAACAGTGTTGTTGCAAACTCTCCGGCGTGCTGACACCGCGAGGCAGCGCGCATGTCCGTCTAAGCTATCCACCCTTTACGACCGGTGGATGATAGCCGCCGCGCTACCCGTCGGGCGGACGATCGAAAAGGCACGTACACGTGACTGAGTCCCAAGTGTCGATTTACATCGATTCGCTTCAATAGTTTAACGCTCTTTCCGCTCCTACCTTCGCCGACAGTGGCGTAATCGAGCAAAGCGACTAGACGAATAGAATCACAGATACACAAGCGGATTTATGAACATGCAGGGTATAAGCCACGTAGAGCGTGACGTGCTCGCTACACTAATGCGATATCGACTACTTTTAAGGAGAGATTGTATGATATATTTTTGGTAATTTATATGCAAACGGTTTCTTCGAATAAAATGATAAATTCTTTTAATGAATTTAAATACGTTCATTATGTTTTCACAAATTCTTATTATTTTGCAAAATCTCCAAATCTTATCATTTAAAATATTCAATTGAAATAATTCTCTTCATCTCTCCTTTGTCCTCTTTTTTAGAAAATAACATTGTATGAGAAACAATTTGTTTTCTATCAATAAAATGTTTCGTGTATCTTCAACAAAAGCAACTTTATTTTTTCAAATTAGTGTAGCGGCAATAAAGTTAGTTCGTCACGGCAAATTACAGTCTTTATAGTCGGGGCAAGTTTATTCGCGATGTGTAAATCGCGCTCGCAAAGAACTCGAGACTACCCCTATCGATGTTACTTGGAAATTTCAACGAAGTACAAAGTTCAAGGTTGGAAAAGAGTAATGGAAGTGATCTTAGGAATTGATATAAACGAGTCGTATGTTTGGCAGTTGGTTTATCAAGATTTATTACTTCCTTGTCGCTTTCATAGACCTGGCTTGCCGACGCGAAAAATTGGTCGTTTGGACGAGTTAATGTCAATTTGCGTCAATAAGGTGAACATTATCGCAGCTACGTCTCGCGCTGAGCGACGAGGCTGTTTGCCGAAATAAAAATCTAATTTACTAAAAATTTATCGTATTCGTTTCTCAATCTCAATCGTATTTTATTTTTCACGCGGTACAGTAATTGAGATTAATTTTTCTCACGTTTATGTGGAAAGTGTTGGCTGGAGCCGTGTTGTCGAACGATTTTTGTAAATCGTGTCCTATTTTGATTTTAATAGCTATGCCTTGTACGCCTCGTCAGGAATAGGTTTCTAGGAAAAATCGTTGTAATGCTTCCTGGGAAGCAGCCCGTTCGCGTGCCGCCTATCAAGTTTGCAATGTATTGCTGCGTCATATTACTGCAAATAAAAGGAACAAAAAGGAATTGCCCCGTTCGTGTCACCTTTGATTTCTTCACTGAGCCCTGCTTTTCGCGTAGAATTATGTTTACGCTGGGGAACGCAGCCGCAAGCTGCCGCGAAAATTAGTTGCCTTTCGCGAGAGAAAAACACGCTTCCCTTTTAAAAGCATCAATACGCTTAGCTTGTGAAAGAATATACAATGAAAACATAATTCTTTTGAGAGGAGATAAATTGAGAGTCATTTCTCAACAACGTCGGCTGCAAACGAATTTAGATCGAGATAACCATTTCATTGCAAATGAAAGAAATGCTTATCTTATCTTCGTAATAGTATTGTTAATCTTCATGCGATGCACGACAAAATTTTTTTAGGTGCTTATCATATAATATTTCTTTCATTGTAATTTATTTTTTTAAATATAGATTGTCGACAGTCAAAATACGACTTTATACGGTTATTTTTAATTTAAATAACTATAAATGAAATCATGTACAATTTCTGTAGCTCGTACTACTCCGAAATTAAAATTCAATAACGAAATCTCTTTCGCTTTCAAGCCTCTTTTCCCGTTACTTTATAAATGCAATGTCAACGCGCGACAGAATACGGCCAAGTGATTTCCATATACATATCCGATTGCCGTTTGACGTACGAGACTACATAGTCGTCATTTGGGAATTATCTATTTATGCGTTTGTACCTCGAATGACCCGTTCCACTCGAAATATCGATCCCGCGAGTCGCCTGCTGCTGAACGTCGCGTTTGAAAACGAGGTTACGAAAAATGCAAGATTTATTGTCTGCCAGATGAAGAGGGACAAGAAAGGGACCGTGGAAATGCTGGGCGCAGGTACTACACTCGCGATTACGGCGCTCGGCAGACCGAGAACCAATCATTTCGCACGACCGACGATGCTCTCGAGGAACCTTGAACTTTGCATTTCGTCGAAGACGAATCGAATTTTCGCGTGCGACCATGCGAGCTTTTTACACTCCCTCATATTGTATCGGCGGGACACTTCCTCGAAAGGATATTCAATGTTGGCATATAAGTACGAAATTAACTTTCCTTATAAACATGAAATGTGGATCGCAGTCGTCGCGATTTCGTCGAAAGATAGACGTATCTTTTTGCGGGCTTTGCAGGCTCCGCTATCGGGACACGAATCTAATTTCTACGTCCGAGTGCTGCGTCGGTTCCGATCCCCGGCTCTAGAAACGCGCTGCTTGCGGCAACGAAAGTTAAACGTTATAACAAGCGAGATGGAAAGGAAGACGGTGGCGGCAACTTCGAGATTACGACGGCGCGTCTCGTTGTCTTTCGCAGATCGTGCACGTGTCCCGATAACGAAACCTGCCCATAATTACTTTGCTTAACTGGGCATGCACCTCGCGAAATTACAATTACAAATCGGCGGCGAGCGAAGCTGCATCGCGCCGGCACCTCATCAATTATTTATGAGCAAACGCCGTTGCCGTTCTCGCCGGTCCTCCTTGCTCCGAATCCACATTTCAGATTTACCCGAGCGAGCTTCGCTTTCCGTGCCGCACGCACCGCTCCGTCTTGCGTGCCGGTGCGTAACACGCATGTCGCATGCGATGTTAGAATTGTGCCGTTTGGAGATTTTGATAAAAAATTGTTTTCCTATGTTTAACTCTATTACGGCAACTCTATTAGCCGCAACGAATATACATTTTTCTTTCGTAATTTTTTTTAACAAGGGGGAATTTGTAATGTAAGAGATTACGGTCCGATAAAATTCTGGAACACGTTACAGACGTACATCATCGTCCTACGATGTCTAAATATGGGCTAACACATCAATTACTTCGCGGTCTAATTAGCCCGAAGAATAAAATAGTTTTCTAGAAACGATTTTCAGTGATGGTCGTATCTGAATCGTTTAGTTTAAAATTAGAAGTTCTTAGATTCTCTTTTGCAGTGTTTAATTATTCTAATGAATTCCGATTCTCTCCTTAGATACAGCCTATTGTAACGATACTAGATAATAAAAAATAATACAATTGTAAAAACTATTTAGGAAATGAAGTATTAACGAGCGAATAATATAATCGCGTATAATCACGACTGAGCTGGATACTCCAAGCGATAATGACGTAATGCATTCATGTCCGCGCGAGATCTTTTTTTTTTTCGACTCACAATCAGCCTTCCTTCGATGCAGGAAGGCCAAGCGTGGGCACCGCGAAATATGTGCGTCGTTCACTCGGCTATTTAATCGTTTTTGCGCGTTAATGTCAAGAGTTACCCAAAGACGAACCATACATTGCGTATAATGCATTCCACATTATAGCTCTGCTTGCATTAATGTTTTTAATTTTTCTTGGAAATCGCATGTATCCACTTCCTCTCGTGCCTTATACAAAATTCAAAATAATGTGGCAATTTCCACGAAGTAGGCAATGATTTCAATCGCGCAAAATTTGTTCTAAATTTTATCGTTGGATAAATTTATCAGTTCGATCTGATTAATTAGTTTGATAAAATCAATCTTTTTTTTCTTCGATGCGAGATTGTTGATTCTTGTCGCGTGTTATCTTTATTTCAGCATGGTATAAATATTTTTAATATCATACAATAATTAATAGTATTTTTATGTAAAGCAGTTAATTTTAATAATAATAAATTAATATCAATTTATGTAATCGAGTAGTGTGTAATGATATTCGTGAATTTGGTGTATCAGTAAAATACATATAATATAAAATACATATATATATGGTAATAATATACAATTGAAATCTTTGGTAGATTCAGGCGTTACTGTTTTTGATTCGGATTTAATTAATAATCTTTTCATCAATAGATAATTGCACGTGATCGTTTGGTAAACAAGCATCAAGACGATTTTGCATGAAAGACTGATACGCAGAAAAGATTCGTTATGTTAATTAAAAATCGACACGCTAAAATAGAAAAGACAAAATTAGCTACTTAAATTACTTAATATTAATTAATTACGATGATTTCCGTTTGATTTCTCATCTTCAAGACAAATGCAGCATAGAATAATTTCGTCAGGAGTATTATTATAATTAATAATCAGGGCAAAAAAATGATAAATGTGCGCAGACAGAATCATTGAGAATTGAAGCTGACTTTGAACATTTCGTTCTTTGAAACTATTTTCAGAGAATGTCTTTCAGAAATGGTTGTTGAATTATACATATGCAAGTTATTTGGAGCTACGTAGACATTTTTAAATCGATTTTAGATTACTTATAAATTACGACAGTATCTGCAATCTAGTACTACATATAACTTGGCAGCTATAATAATAGCATCGTTGGATGATTTTGGAGCCTATTTTAGTACACAATTAGTAGATTCCGCAAGAAATGCTATACATAGATAACATAGATCGTACGAAAAAGTATTCGTAAAATTAGAATTATTTATATAAAGAAAGATATTTTTTTTAACCATTCCTGAATAGCTGTGAAAATTCTTTTTTTTAAGACATAGTTTGTAGAAAATAACGCGTCTGAGAAGTCTGTCGCATGACGCATCATGCAAAGGAAGTGACGTCACAGTATTATGGTTACGAGTCCCTCAATGGTCGGTCATGGTTGACAAATCAAGCGTTCACTTTTTTATTCCCTTCAAGTCTCACCATTCTTCTTTCGCTTTAACGTAGGCCTATCTTTTGTCGGGAATTGCCCTAGAGGTGTGTCGTGCGAAAGATTAAAGTCCGCTATTAAAGTTCGTATGCAGAGCGTTTTCTAATACGTGGGCACGATTTCGAAAGTAAACTTAGCAGGTAGGAATAAAAATAAAGAAAGTATTCATATAAATATTTATTCTATTGGATTTCGCTTACGAGTTATACGTTTATTTTTGCGTCGTGATAATTGTGTGTATTTTATAGGAAATGTGTGAAGTAACGATAATAAATCAATTATTTAGGACCTCTTCTATAATTTTTATGTGCTGAATTTATTAATTTTTTATGCCAATATACTAGGAAACACACTGTGCAGAAAAGTAGGCGGAAGAGAGATCTGTGCTTGATATTATTTTAAATATCAATTCTTTATCAGATTTGGATATATCGATACGTGGGTCGATCGTTACACGCGCGTTACCTGAACAAGATGCCATATATGCGTTCGGTACAGAAACGATACGTGGGCCAAAAGAACACGCGTCAAAACTGCCTTAACCGGTCTACCTTAACCAGAAGATATTTCGATATTACAAGTGACAAAGAGAGAAAGGGAGAAAGAGAAAGAATTGCAGAGCAACGTAACAATCGACGTACAGTTTATTACATTCTCGCAAAAAAAGATTCTAATCAAGAACGCGTTTCTATTTTATGTAACATCGTAGATGCACGCGATTCATTTTACGGGCATCATGATTAATATCCTGACGTAATGAAGCGTCACAATCGAGGATAAATTTTAGATAAACTCCCATAACCATGTCGGTGAAAGAAATTATTAATAAGCATTCAATAATAACTATTATGTTATATCATTATAATTGTAACAATTATTCATTAAACTTTTAGATTTAGACAAATGTATATTATTTATAAAAAAAAATAAGGGACACTTGCTTGATAATTTAATTGGCAACTTAAACTTTATTTAGATCTCATCAATTTTGTTCTTATTTAATATTACTGCAATTAAAAAATTTATAATAAAACGAAATTTTAGTTTATCAGAATTCGTTACTGCTTTATACACTATCTTATATTTCATTATTAATTATATGCAAAATTATGTACAAGCAACATTTAGAGACGCCACTGTTGAAAGTTAAACGATACATTTGTTTTTAAATGAACCTATTAATTTGTCTGTCGATGGAAACTTATCTTTTTTAATGCTACCATTTTTTAAAGTGACAAAATTGATTACTTTACCTGCAGCATCTCGAGACGCGACGATGCCTGTGGTGCTGCCATATTTCAGCTGTCTATTGCTTACGATGCTCTCGTTCTGTAAACATAACAAAAGTTTTGTCATTTCTGAAACAAGAAACAGATATTTATTGACATGAATTTCAACACATGCATATTTCACATGTAATCACTGACGAGCTGAATTTTCTTATTTCGATTTTAACAAAAAAATTTGTATCGTGTTTTCTTAAGAAAATGGTTTCGATACGTCAAGTATCTGATAAATCTTTATTAAAGTTTTAAATATAGCTTATATTATATAACATGTTACAATTATAAAGTGATTAACGTTTAGAAATTAATTTATTATTTTCAATGCTAACTGAATATGAATTAAACCTAGTATTTCCGTCTTTTTAACTTATAAATTACATTTAAATACAAGTTTTTACATTTAAATATAATTATTTAAAGACGAATAAAAAAAGCAATTCGAATTTAGAGTTATCACAAAAGATGATCACACCAAATTCACACGCAACAAAAATTTCTTTTTAGATTATAAAATTATAAATAAATTATACACACCATTTGGCTAATTCGTAATTTAAATATAACGTTAATTTGGAATGAATAAATTACATCAATTTCTCACGCGATTACGAACTGCTTTCTAATTCATTAAATTGAGACGTGCTTGCGGAATATCCCGATAAAGGTAGTAGCGTTGGCGTCATAAACACTTAGACAAATGTTGCGTATCTGTAATTCGCCACTGGTAGAGTGGTAATATCGCGAGTGAAAATAGATTCGGTTCGGCGTGTGTGCAGTTCCTCGAGTTCCAAATAATTATACTTAAAATAGAGTTGCACGCTGGTATTAGCTACAAAGCATAAGTGGCCCCATAAGTGGATACATCGTAATAACTATCGGCCAAGTAAATATATGGATGGCTCTCGTTTAGAAATTTATTACTTACAAGTCTATAACGTGCCATTACATTTCAACATAAAATCTCTACCATGGAGTGTCAATTAAGTTGTCAGTTTATTTTTCAGATTAGTATCATACATGTAATACAAATCTTTTAATTTAATTTTTATTATTATTAAAGTATATTAATTTTAGATAAATAAAAATATAAAATTCTTTTAAGTCGTCGATCTTTCAAAGTCGCGCAAAGAGAAACGTCAAGCTACCATGAGTGCACGCGATTTCCGAGCGAGGATATATCAAAGGTTTATAATTGGCTTTCACTTTTTGCTTCCACCTGCTGCATTATCGTAGCGCAATTCGCGCGCTGCTCGCAAAGGTAATTGTAAAGCCATAACGAATTCGAGCACTGAGCGGTGCGGCGGGTGAAACCGATCATTGTTGCTCTTTCGAGCGACTCACCCTTCTGTAAAGATCGAACCCATGTGGGTGGATCAGCAGCACGGGCGCGTTTGATATCACCGCGTTTGATATCACGTTATCGCACTTGATCGTTTTCATACGCTTCTCATCCGTGATAGTCACTTTCGTGTACAGTCGCCGTTAGAATAGTTGAGGGACACATTTCCAAACGCTCCGTAAATCTCTGCCCGCGTAAGAAGTTAATTAACGATGACGCCTGTCCTTTTTTCTTCGTCGGTGCATCCGCAACGCAAATACATTAAAATTCGACTGAGATTGCCGTCCTTGACGAGACGCTCTCCGGGAAATTATTGACATGTGATGGCTCGCTGTGGTAACAGTGTTTTTAGGCCAGCAGACATTGTGACTCACGAACCCTGACGTAATCGAGAGACTTTTATGGTTAAGAACCGAGAGACGTAGCGGCTCGCGACTTATTTGCGATTTTCTCCTGAGCGTGTGGCACATATTTCGCGTTAGCGCATTATGACAGGAGTGATTCCTAATCGTCGCATTAGACACCTAATTAACTCTTTTCAAATCATCGTAGGCGATGCAGGCGTACACAATTACGACACGGTACGTGAAGAGATTGCATCTACATCAACATCATCATCAAAATAACATCATAAATTATTATCGAGAATGTTTATCTGCTCGCTTCTAATTTATCTCAATTTTTCTACAAACCTGTTAGACATCTTCAACCTTATCGGTATACGTTAGCGACGCTTACGGTTGAAGAATTAATTTCATTACGACCAAAGTTCCGACATCGGAAATAGGCTCGTTCGATTATAGATTCGAGTCGCAAACATCGCGAATCCGCGAATCCGTCGAGTTCGACGGCGTGCGCACGAAGCGAACGAAAACGTCCGGTGACCCAGGTATTCGACTCTCGCATGCTCTTATTGCGCGGATTATTTATAGTTTTACTAAAAACGTACTCTTCGCCACGATTACCATAGGCTAACTCCCATACGTATGGTCACCACCAAGTGCACGGCTCCATTTCTATAATTAAACTGCACGCGCGTGCGGTCATTTACGATAAACTTCGCGAACGTGTGTTGTTCCGATAAATCGCCCGGGACAATGGGGCAAACCAAGTGAGAGGGGGGGGGGGGGGGGGGCGAACGAAAAACACGAAACAATATTACGCCGCGCAAAGTCGCGGCGTCCAACTTTAATTGGCGTCTCGGAAAGAAGTGCGCTTTATTCTTCGGGCAATTAGGCATGGCACTCCCAAGCGCCGGCAGATAAGAATCTCCGCAGCAACTTAATAACGCGCGAGCCACGACATCGGAATTTTCGACGTTATTACTCGCGCGTGCATGCACAAACGGCGCTGGGCGGTACGTACACGCGTGCACAATTAGGTTCGCGCTCGCACATGGCCAGCACGTGCCCAATTCGAAGACGAGGGAGAAAAGGCGCGGGGCATTCGTGCAGCTGAATGCACTTGATACGTCATATCGGAATAACAACACGGCACGGCGCGTTGGCCGGGCAATTCGCGCCGATTCGTTCGGCGAGCACGATCGGCTCCCTCATCGAATTACTCGCGCGAGTTTGTCAGCTGGATTTACCGGATCTTAATTTCGCTTCCTGTAAATTTGCACAGCGCACATCTCGCGACACGTGACGAGGATTTCTTTTTTTTTTTCGCTCGAAATACGCGAAACCAATTTGCTCCTCATACAAAAATTTCTATACGGCGATAAAACTTGCGGCGGAACTACAATTAAAATACGCGTTACCTTCATTACCGTGGAATTCATTTAGTTAAATTCGCAATTAATTAAATCGCGCTAGATTACAATTCTGCATTGATTAAACGCCAAATTGGCATATTGTACGACACAAAACAATATTCGATATAGCTTTCCGGAGTTAATTACTCCGCAATTAATGCCACGGTGGCTTTTAATAGCGTCTTTGAGACGCGGGGCGAGGGGACGATGCGGGGAGGAAGAAGCGGTGCTCGGTGCGATGATTTAACGGGCTGTGCGTAACGGTGCAATTAGGTGGCTGCATCTTAAGAACGCGTCTGGCCATTCCGCTCTCACATTCCTATTATCTCTCATCTCGACTCGGCAAAGCCAGACACACGGCAGACGCGATTTCTTTCTCTCTCCGAGTAATCGTCAGTAATTACGCCGTGAGTCTAACATGGGTGAGATTGGCGTAGAGCGCAGCGCGGGAATTATTTGCGTCGCTTATCCACGAACACCTTCTAGATTGCGCAATTATAGCGGAATTTAAGCGTGCGACAAGTTGCGCGATCTCATTCATTGAAATAAATTATAATGGCGAGAGGGAATCTCTCCTGTAAAACGCTGTAAAACATTGTTCCTCTGCAAGAAACTGTAACATAATTGAACTGTCTGTTGCCGTAAAAGACACTTTATAACAAACGTGACGAATGTATTTTGATTATAGTCTAAAAATTTTCAATTTATTTATATCTTAAAAGTGAGAGTATTGTCTACGTTTTATCCCAATTGCGAGCTTGTAACAATGTACATATTGTTCTTACGACCATTAAAGGGCAGACTATCAAAATGGCGCTCCATTGTGCTTTATTGCATCCATGATAAATATTTGCTTAAATTAAATTTAATAATTTAATGATGCTTTTACATCGTCTCATCAATTACAATTTTAGGAAAAGAACGAACAAGATAATGGCTTTATCATTAGTTACGCGTTAACCATGCTGAAAATCGTTATTATATTTTATGAAAGAAAGCTAGAGAGCCAGAACACCTCTCACGACTAACTTTCAGCAGTGTGCCGCGATAAATTAACGGGCATTGGAGTGGCATGCAAAACTTGATTAATATTTCTCGAAGAAATGTCAATGTCGTTCGCAACGTGGACGATTAATTGAGCAATTTTATAGAAAAAAAAATATATCGGTATCGAAAATATCTAAAAAGACATTTCCAAAGAAATCGATTTCAAAGCACATTCCTTAGCGCGCCAGAAAACATTGGTTTTACGGAATGAATTTACACAAGCGTCAGAAGCGACTGAAGAAATTGGATTGAATTGTTTTGACAATTCTTTTGACGTTTCGCCAAAATGTTACCCGCGTAGCGTATTTCGTCCTACGGTTCATGCTTGTATGCGTCTGTTGCATTATTGAGGCGGCACGATAAGGTAGAATCTACTTAGCGTTGAACTCGATAGCACGAGGGAACAAAATGTACGAGCAACGACGCCGGTATGGCATGACAGAAAGAGAGAGAGAGAGAGACAGAGAGTGTATGTGTGTGTGGGTGTGTGTGTGTGTGCACTCACCGTTGTCTGCGGAAAAGGACTCCGGTGGAGAGGTAATCACAGATGATCCGTGGCCCGTCTTTACGCGAAGAGGACCAATGCAGCACTGACAGTTCCACCGTCCCTCTCTGATTCATCCTGCGACTCCCTCTCCGTCCTTCTCCCTCCCAGCTGGGAGAGTGAAGAGAGTAAGAAGGCGACGGTGAGTAAACGAGAAGGGTTCATGAACCCGAGAGGGAACGCTGGAGGGAGGGAAGTGTCAGGTGAACGTGGTGCGTCCTGCTAGAAATGACGACAGGTCGGATCGCGCGGTGTCCCTCCGCCGGATGGTGTCCTTGGAAGAGCTTCGAAGACGTAATAAAGTTTCTTCATGATGAAGTGATTTATCGACATGATGGATCATCCAGAGATGATAGACTAGTTGGTTATGCTTGATAAATTGAAGTCTTAACAGATATTTCATCAAGTGTATCAATGAAAGATTTACAATGGTAGACGATATTGTGTGGAATAATGTATCAAGTTCTATAGAAAATGGCCGATTTTGTAGGTTTCGATAAAATTTTGTATCTAAAAAGAAATTTATTTTATTTTATCAAGACATGCATGCTTTAGCATTATTTTTTTTTAACATAATATTAAATTATGCAACTATTCTTAAGCTGAATGAATTCTCGTTTAAATTAATTTTCTCGAGGTTTATTTTCCAAACTCAGATCCCCAGAATGAAATTGTTCGAACTATCGAAGAGCCCTGCGCTAGCGGAGCCCTTTAGAGATCGATATAATGTTTCTACCTGCACTGTGTCCCAATTTCAATTCATATTAGACAAATATTTGCAATTCTTCCATGGAAACTATACTATACTGTTTTCTCTCGTGGAAAAAATTAACAATAACAAAACCATTTCAAAAAGGATTTCAAAGTATAAAATCTTTATATTGTAAATTATTACTAACACAATCGGAAATATACTTTCCATCAACTTTGCTAATCGCAATCAATTGTCAATTAGTCGCATATCGGCAATTTCATGATACAATCTCGTATGTAAATCCTTTTTACGTTGATTGCGATTTGATGAGTGCACACAGTGCTTTAGATATATCACGGCTCGTATTGCACCGGCAAAAAATGGTTATTCGGTCGTGATAGGGGAAAGAAGATGATATTACGTAAGCTTGTGATGCACGAAATTCTAATAACCTTCATTAATTGCGCTACGATGCAGCGATAATTGATAAAGCTACTGTATCAAGGAAGTCATTTGCCTAAGATAAAATTTCGAGTCAGCACATTGTGACTGACGTGTTGCGCTGTTCCAGTTTATTTTATACAATTTATTTCGCTAGACTGCACACACTGGGTTATTTTTCCCTAAGCGATATGCCATGCATTTGTGACGTTTCATATTTAAATGTTTTCCGCTTGTTTTTACCGCAAAAATGGAAAGCTAAATTTCATCGAGTAGCGTGATCAGCATGTAGAGCTATATTTACCGGTGTCCAGGACCGTGATCGATTTTGTCCGACCTACAGGCCGGAGTGGCGCAGCTCGCACTCCTACGAGCAAGTCATTATCGAATGCGTCTGATCGCTTATGATAATGGCGTTTCAATATTCAGTAGATGAGTAAGCGGCCGAGTCATCGAGTAACTTCTAATTCTAATTCCCCGTTCGTACACCTACCGTCGTTGTGAGGGGGGAGGGGGGGGCCAATATCGAGGGCAATAATATTATTGCTTTCGTCTCCCGGCCGTGGATATCACGTTAACGAGCGCATAGTCTGATCGCCAGATAAAGTCATTTCTGTTTTCATTCGATATATTGCGAAGATTGTCGTAGGCTAGACGTCTCTGAAGGATCGATGATTAACCACCCCGTGCCGCATTCAATTCCTCGTTGCGGTCTTCAGAGAGAGTCGGGATATTCATCATTAGAAATAAGGTCGCGGATATACGGGACAACCTATATATTCGTGCACACATGAGGGAAGGAGAAAGAGAGAGGGAGAGAAGGAGGGGGGGGGTCTCTAACCGCGAGAGATCTGCAGATGGTGCGGCGTCTCGATTCTGCCTAAACGGAGACCTCGGGACCACTGTAAGCTCCCGCTGCACACAGGAGCACATTAATTCTATTCCCTTTAATTAACGGTTTCGTACCGCGCCAGCTTAGGGACCTTTTCGAGGATAACGCGCGAGGTTCCGCTATCGCACGACATCCGTGCTGCAACCGTTCGTGACACTCCCGCATTACGCGACGATCGTTCGGCGACGTTTGGCTCCCGTGTCTCTACCGCGATCGGCAATGAGAAAACCTTCCCGCCGAGCTCATTTCGCTTTTGAATTAACGCAAAGGTAGATTAACGCAATGGTGGACCGTAAAGTTAATGGTAATCGACAATTTGAATGTAGAATTAGATTTAGAGTGGTCTCGGGGCTTTTGTTAATCTTTCGGCGGTCGTCAAATAGACAAATTAATAGCCATGCTCAATGAAACCTGCTTGTTCACTTCTCGCGTGTGTCAAAGGAGGAGAATAAATTTCTGCTAACGCAAAAGCTGAAAGGACCATCTCATGATTACAACATTTTTGCTTTCAAGACCGCTCGCCCGCCTCTTGCTCAAATACGCTTTGTGCGAACGAACTTTCTCGCAAAGTAAACCTCTCGGAGGATCGCGAGACAAAACCGCGGCAAAAGTTTTCTGGAAAAAGGTATAATTTAACTCTTTCGCGGCGAGTGCATGAATTGTCAACGGGAGTACAGAAACTTGGCGAATTTCTTCTAGACGAGACACGCGAATTCGATTTCGCGCGGACAATTTTGCTCTCTGATGTTTTTGACAGTTCCCCTCTGATACAACTTATTTATTAATTCTTAAGTAATTTGGAATTTTCTCTCGCAAAAATACATCGCACGAAATTGTGCGAAGCAATCACGGTTATTTTCATCTCACGCTGCGTTTATGACATAAATGCCATACTGATATCTTTCGTAGGTGGTAGGATACGCGTGACTCATTTCTTTTTGTTCACTGTGTTACATAAATATTACATCATGCTTCCATCAAGGTATATGGGAGCGATCTTTTCTGTTCTGATTCGCATAGCATATTATTTGCGTCGCATTGCTGTGATAGTGTAAACAATAAACATAGAAAAATTAGAACTTATTAAAAATAAAATGACTAAAAGTGTACAATATGAATGAAAAGAAGAGGATTACTCACGAAAGAGCGAAAAACGCAGAATAACTTTGACAAAGAGAATAGTTATTTTCCATTAGTTAAAAAATTTTTTAATTCGATTTTCGTGACAATGAAAAAAATTATTTAAAATTTTTTACTACAAATCTCCCTTTTTTCAGATATTAAATCTTTCTCTTTTCACTATGTATTTGACGTATGACTGATATATATTCTGTTTTGTGAAGCTCAAAAATCATTTTCTTAATGTTTTTTAAGAAGAGGAAAAGTAATAAATATACAGATATTATCTGTTGCGTGAGTCGGTGACATTAGCTTAATTGAATATAAAGAAGTTAATAATGAATTAATTTGCGATAATAGAAGCGAATAAACTTCGGCTTTCACTAGTTGCTATGCCGCGATTGATTCGATACTTCCGAACTACCCCTGCCCGACGTGCCAATAATGACTCGCGAGTGGTCCAATTTCGGCAGTTCCGGCCGCCAGTTCAAGCTAAGTCGATCGACAAAGGTTCGAGGCACTCCGTGCCTCGACTTCGTTTGGGCGAGATCGAATAACGGGCGACGTGACTGCCAAGATTGCTTCCTCGCGAGATGAAAACTGGAGAAATAGGGATAAGCGCGTGTCGTCGCTCGTGCGAATAAAATCCGTAAAGGCGTAAAGGAATTCAAATCGCTTTTGTCGACGATATCATACGGTGCCGAAATGCCTATCGCGAACCGATTTTCGATCCCGCCGCTTTCGAGGACGTGCGGAACGTGACTCGATGGCGGGCGGTGTTCGTCTCCGGTATAACGTGGCCCGAAACGAATAAATCTGCACTGTTTCTCTCGCGCTTCCTCTCTTATTTACAATCTAAATAAGATCACGAATACTTATACCTAAAACGTGAATTTTATTCTGCACTTCAGTAACGTTTCTCTATAAACAAAATTCTACCGGAAATAATTTAATAACTTTTTACACGCGCACGAGTTGAGTAGAGTACTTGTAAAAGATATGAGCTTCATATTTTTTTTTTGTTATACAGAACTAATTTATTTTTATTGAGACCTACATGGCAAAACGTTATTCATCTTTATCGCACAAGAAGAATTTCTTGCGTTTCTTCACGGTTCTTCATCATGAATTCAGATGGCAGTACTTGGAGATGTCTGATCTAATACACCTCTCGCTACTTTGCTCCTATACCTAAACACTATTATTTATTCTTGAAATATATCTGAATTCAATAGAAAGTTTTATAAGTTATTACCGTTAATACTGTATTCTGCTCCATTTGTTATATCGATTATTAAATCGCGAACATGTATGTATAAAAGATTGAAGAGTGAAAAATGGTATTGATACCCTTTTATTTTTATTATTAATATCTTATCTATCCTCTACCTATAATATATTTATTTTAATTTTCCCGTATTAACAATGTAATATATTTATTTGATAACAACTCCTTCGTAATCAATAACACTGTCAAAATCTTGTAAAAGCTTTACTTAGTCACGTCACGTCAATACGTCGCGTTCAACTTAAGAGTTGAAATTCTCTCAAAATTCGACAACTCTGTCGAAAGGTTGAAACGATGATGGCTATCGCGAGGAACGAATTGTATTTCAGAGATTTAGGTCAACACGCGAGAACGGACGCGATACATCGAGTTGCTCTTTTACTAGATTCTAATGTCGTCACGGCGGCATCGTACGTGATCGTCGAAACAGGTCGGGAATTATAGTTTCCATTACCTCGCGGCTCAACGAGACGGATAGAAATTAACAGGCTGCCACGCGGATGTAAACGTAAGTTAACCAATTATATGGCCGTGACCGACCGCGTTCAGGGAAAATGGTTTTAAGCACGTTCTCCGTTTTTTCCACAGCGTCCTCGGAAAGCTTCCAATGCAGAAAATATCGTGTGTCGTAAATTCGTTATCAAGCTCAACTGTCTGTCCGTTCATCACAACATTACGAACTTTTGTTTGTTCGAACACTTTGTTTCATGAAGCAGCATGAAAGTATTATGGGATTTATAAATAGGATTTTTAAATTATAAATTTAATAACATACGTGGAATTATAACGACGAATTAATTGTGAAAAATAATAATAAAGTTTATCGATAATGAATGTAATAATTTACAAGGTTTACAGTTATTTTACGTAGCTGCGTACTGCAAAACGAGTATAATGCGTCTAAAGCAATTTTATTATTTAGTTCTTAAACAGAGAACGCTGTTTTTAGAGAAATTTACAGGGAAATTTCTATGCCAGAGATTTCTATAAGCATTGTGTCGAAACATAATGGAGCCTGATTGAGCATAATTGAGTAATTTTAGTTAACCGTAAACATGAATAATCCTTATATAAATAATAGCGTGATATTCCAACAGAATATATATTCCTACTAATAATATTATAAATATTCTATATTATATTCTAATGCTATAGAATATTTATGATAACAAATATTCTATAGTGTAAAGCATGTAGTTTAAATAATACAATATAAAACATAGAATTAAAGAAAACAGTATATCAGTCACGTGTAAATTTTTTCTTTGAAGACGTTTGCATTGAGCTACGACAGTCTTCGGAATTCTCGAATTTGAAAATCTGATCAATTTTCCTTCTCCGCGTATAACGCCTGTGTGCAATCTCAGTTTCTAATTTAAATTATTACGTCTCTCGGAATGGCAATAGACATATTTATCTTGATTAAAATTTGTTGCGCAGATTGAGATGGTTTCTAAAGCACAAGTTCCGCGACGCGCGGAATTCGGGAACTTTGCGCGAGAAAGCGTTGCATCTATTTCGGTTTCCGTTGTAAATTCTCTCTCTCTCTCTCTCTCTCTCTCACTTATTTCTCTCTAAAATCGATTCACTTTTCCATCGCTACTTCTTCCTTTCCTCGGTCTCTCTTCTCATTCTTTCACAACCGCGATTCTTTTCTCTTCCATTTCAATTTGCGCCGGTTTTTTAACAGATCTGTCTCTTTCTCTCCGTTTGTTCTTTCGTTTACGCCATTTTTCGTTAGTTCCGTGTCTGTGGAGTCGAGGTTGGCCGTCTTAATCAGATTTTATTCATCCAAAAAGGAAGAGACGAGAGGAGAGGAAATAATTAATGTGCATAAGGTGGGATCTTTTCCCAAGATAGTCTTTCTAATTATCCAGCGCCCTTTCCGACTTGGTTTATCGCGCCCCGCTTTTCGGTAGATGCTTATCGTTTCCTCGATTTCCTAAGTGTACGCTCTTCTCGTCGCGCACGCAGAAAATAGTGCGACTACGAGCGAAACCGTTAATCTTGCAGTGAGAGCGGGTAGAACTTTCGTAGAAACAGGTTGACTCGGTAGCGTTTGCCACTTAACTGCTCTCTGCTTTACAAAGCATTTAATATATATTTTAATATAACTGTATATTATATATCGGTATAACTTTTATATGAGAGTTTGAAATAAAAGCACATGCGTTTCCATTTTGTTAATAAAACTCGTTTGTAACACGTAAAAAAATATATATGTAAAATGTTTTTAATAAAGAATTCCTCTCGATAAGTATTGGAATGCGCAAATGGACTTTTACCAGAATGTTGCTCGTGTTTATCGGATAATTATATTTTTCTAATTGCAATCTTCGGGAAACAAAAAAGGACTCTCAACTATTATTTAGTGCAGAAAATTCGAAACGTCGGGGGAATCTTTGTATCCGTATAATATCATTTGATCAGCTTGTGACTGTGGATGAATGCGGCAACACGCTTATATCCGTAGATTGCGCGTTTTGAGATGGAAAATGTACCATTGCGCCGAGGATAAGCGAATCACCGGAAAATGAATGGGATTTGTCGCCGTCGAAGGCAATGAATTTTATTAACTCGATGTTGAGATGCATGCGACCTACGTTTCTCCGTCGTAAATATTTGCGAATAGCGAGAGCTGCAAAGCGCGGCATCCGAGAGGGGAAAATTGCAGTTGTTTGGTAGCCAGCATACCACGGAAGCCTTTGTGTTGCGCGCCTCTATCGCGATTACATTCTTGCGTCTATAACGCGCCGCTTCTCGAAAATTACCAGTTACTGAACAAATGGAAGATCGCGGTCGCATAAAAAAAAGAACGACTCTAGCACGAGGGGGATTAGCGTCGCGGTCATCCGCGCTTTCGCGATTCAATCCCTTAACTGCGAACGCGCCGCATACGTATCGTCCAACAAGGATTGAGCTCTTTGCGGTGAAAAAAAAAAAGTGAAATTTTTAGAGTGTCGGATTAAGGGATTCCTCATGACTAATTTCTAACTATGAAGATGATAGGTATTTTTCTGAATAACATGAAAGTAATATCTCCGTCGATTAACGTGGTTAAAACGGTGGAAATTGTTTTATTATTACCACGATTAACGTGAAAAAATAAATCTTTGTGGTGTATTTTCATTTCGCTTGTTTCGATAATTTCAAAAAAGCTTGCTCACAGTAAAAAAAATTAATAATTTAATATTCGAACGTCGTTACAGCCCTTTATACCGTTCGAATGCTCGCCTTTACTGACTCCCGCGGATTTTTTGGAGCGTCATCGCGATATCCGATGATAACGTTTATAACGAATCCCGCGGTTATCGCGCGTATCTGTTCACCGCTCCGCTGCTCTCAAATATGTTTCAAAATTACTGACAACGTGTTCGAGATTCTTCTCGAGCTTTCAGCCGAGAAAATTACAGCCAACGAAACACCGCGCGGCTTTTTGTATCTGCGTCGCGATATTTCATTTCATCGCGCTCTTCAACGAAGACCGCCGCGGTTGTTTCCAACGCGCGCGTCCGTGCATTTACGCCCTTAAAACAAGGAGACTCGCGGAAAACGTGCGGCTTATTTAACGTCGACGTGCGTGAAGCGCCGCGACCCGTTGCTCCACGAGATTAGTCCGCTCTGACTTAATTCCCCTGAAACGATAAGGATTTTTTACACGCGCCGCACACATCCGGCACATCGGTCGGGGGAGCGCGGTAATTACGCGACGCGCGTCTGCGTAAATTTCACTGCGAGTCGTAAGTACGCAGGCAGATATCGATTATGTATTTATCTCTCAGAAGGCGGGACGCGGAAACGCGTTCGTTGATGCGACCACGAATATTTGAAACTCGACCCACGCCCACTCGAAATAGTTTGATCTATTCAGACAGTCCGAAGGAGACTCAGATGGGGCGGGCCGGTCCTCTATTCAGAAGTCAGAACTATTGGAAAACTGCTCGAACCTAATTGAGTATTCGATTTGGTCTCCGATCGACAAATCGGCAGCTCGCGTTTGCAAACGCGCGAGCTACGTCGCGCATACCCCGCGCCATTAATCGAGTTATTAACTTCGCTCGGGGGAAGAAATGATGATGCACGAAGGTACCGACGCTCTCGCTGTAGAGCATCCTAGATCTATCGGATGTTCCTTTCATTGCAGCTGCTTTTGCCCGCTGCGCACCACTCGCGTGTGCATTTGAAACTGATATTTTCTCGATAAAAATATCAAGACATCTGCAATCTTTTAAGTCAGACTTCACTCAGACTATTTTCAGTTTGAACGATATTAAGTTTCACAAACGTTCTATCAAGAATTGATTTATATATTAAATACATCAAAATGTACTATTAACAGTTCGTATTAAATTGAGATAAATATTCGAAGTAGAGTAGTCTAGACAGGAATTATTAAATAATGTTTTTAAAACTGATAAATAATTTTTGGAGACTTTATTATCCACATAGGAATCCTTCGAATGGAAAAATGCAGAATTTCGGTTAAATACATGCATCATCTTTTATTCTAATGAAAACAGCGGCCTCAATCATTATTGTTTAAATAGATTTTAACGTTATGTCTCTGATCTGAGCGTTGGCAATATCTTTGGACCGTCCGATATTGCCGCGGACGGTTGAGACATTCGAGACTATTTGAATATTCAGGTATTAAGATGTTATACAGACGTTAGAGACAGGACGAAGACGACGAAGGATTATAGACCCGTTCAACTGACTACATACATCCCAAGATATGGCAGCTCGATATATGCGCGGAGTACATACCTTCGCGCCGTTAAACTACTAAACTACCGTAAAGCGTTTAATAGATCAGAAGTTATATGCGAATTGCTTGGGAGCTATCACGGCTTCAACCGTCCGCGTTGCAGCTCGTGGATATGTATTCAGTTATTTAGTCTATATTAATTTCGTTTTACGTTTCGCCATTTATTACGCAACGTCCCGCAACGTCCCCGTGGGCCAAATATAATCGTCGGCTCGCGATCCGTTCGTCAAAGAGCGCGCCGCAATTCAAATAAAAGCGAGCTCGTACGTCTCTTCCCACCGCGGACTCGACATCGCGTCTTCAGCAAATTAATCTTAATCCATGCGGGACGAATGGGAGTACGGGCGCGCTACGACGGCGACCGTGTTCGCATTTAGAACGATTATCTTTAATGAGAAACCCGAGAGAAATCGCGGAATAAGGGAGAGTCGCTTTCCGCCGTCGCCGTTCCACCTTCGAACTCAATTTAATGCGTTTTGAGATAACGCCCGTGTTGCCGATAAACAGGAATAATAACGGCGCTGAACGGCGGGCGACACTAAGACGGTCGAGTGGATGATTAACTCCTTAGGGAAGCCGTGTAAAGCGAATCGACTGTGCGATGATACTCCACTTAACTTTCTACTTTTCAGTCGCGGTAGCGCGCCGCGGGCGAGAGAAACGGAAATGGGAATTTCGTGCCGAAAGCAGAACCGGCGCTGAGGGGAGCTCAGATGTGCTCAGCTTCTCTATTTTCTCTCTCTCCCTCTCTCTCTCTCTCTCTCTATCTATCTCTCTCTCTCGCGGAACTTCCTGCAAAGACGTATATTATATGCACATCCGCGTGCATTAGTGGAGCCTGCAGTCAGCGCGGTCAATTCCTCTGTAACATTTAGACCTTCCGATAGCGAGCCCGCGTTTACTTAGGGACTTGAATTATTCCCTGCCAAAAATACGCGACGTATCGTCGGATCGGACGGGAAATATTGAAAAATACGTTTCTTTCGTTAATGCATCTGGGTGGTAAATCGGTCTCTCGAAATCAAAGATTGATACTCTCTAAAAATGAATTTGCGGAAATCCGACTGATTTTGTCAGTGAATTCATTTTTCACTGATAAACAGCGATTATCGTTACGCGTGACGCTGCGCGCGCTTGTACGATTGAGCAACACTATAATTCTACTGCATCGAGCAGTGAAACTAAAATTCACTAAATAATTCAGTGACTAATTACCAGTAGTATACTTATCACTATTTGATCTAGTAGTTATACACTGATAATTAGTGATTATACACTGATTCGTTTTTAGAGAGTAGGCTTTGTGTTCGTAAAAATTTCCCTTGTCAGCAGCCTGCGAGTCGCTGCGAAAGAGATACGGGGGGGG
>VBVQ01000118.1:49869-90309 GCA_011636635.1 Tetramorium simillimum | reverse complement strand
AAAAACATTTCTTTATATTTAGTACATGTGTTTGCTTGATTTATATTTATTTAAAAGAAACATTATTTTATACAAAATATTATTTCATTAAATATTATTGATTAAAAGCTTCATTGTCTCGTTGCATTATTTAACGAAAAAACAACAATTATTTGAAATGGTACTTTAAATACATCAGATTAAAATAAGAACATTGTTTGTTTTAATTAACTTATTATTTGAAACAACGGTTAAGCTCATAGTTTTACAAATAGATTAACTTTGTTTCTTTAAAAAAATTAATATATTTATATAAGTATTTGTAAGTATAATTTCTTTCAAACAATAATATTTGTTAGTTCAAATATTAATTTAGTTGGATTATTTCAATGATTAAATTTCTTTAACTTCAATAAAATTTATTAAATCGAAAGAAACATTTTTCTCTGTAAAAGTATGGCTCGTATGAGACCTTATTGCACATTTCTCGGCCTGTCTAGACTGGAGGATGATGACAGGGCATTACAAATACGAGTCTAACGACGTCTGATGATAAGTAGCATTTTTAAAATAAATCTTACGATGGCAATGTTTACTGCCATAAAAAAATTATACATGGTGCTTGAGCAATAAAAGATTTTATTCATTCCTCGAGTAGGATCATCCTCCGGTCTAGACGGGGCGTTCTGGATCCGCGATTCTTAACGATCGCGAGGGTTCTCTATCGCGCGGTAGCGAAAGTAGCACGGCGAGCTTTATGATCGGTATAGCGTCATTCCGCGCGGCGCTTATAAATAAGGACCGTACGGTCGCGTCTTCCCGCCGCCTTCCCGTCTATTTTCGACGGGAACAGGAAGAACGCTCGCACGCGAGCAGTCGCGCATGCCCGCCTCCCGACGCCTTTGCAACTCGTGCGTGTACTCAATACATACACATACACACGCGCGCGCGCGCGTCCGCCGTAAATACATACGGCGAATGCTCGTCACCGAAAATAATTCGGCGCGCTATCGCCGAAGTCTCGAAACGCGCGGCGTCCGACGAGCTTCTCGCTCTCGCAGCGAAGAGGCGACCTCGCGAGGTCGCGCGAGCGGATTCCCGTCGCCTGCGGAGGACGTCGCGAGGACGAAGCGATCGAGAGTGCGTCGAGCAACGCGAATTTCCGCGAGTACAGAAATAAAGAGGAAAAAAGACGTCGTTCTCGTGTGGACCGATTAATTGCGATCGATCAATCGAAATCAGAAGAGCCTTTCAATATTGTGGTAATAATTGGTGTACATACGTGGGTGGTGAGAAGTAACGTATTCCCAGTATTTGTATCGATTATATTTTGAAAGACAGGCTGTAATGGAATAAATTTTGAGGGTAAAAGTTAAAAACGGGGACAATCGGGGTGTAGCTTCACTCTCTTCTTCGGATAAAGCGACGTGGAAGAAATTCGGGCGGATCGTAACAAAGGAATCGTGTTGCGCGTAAAACAAAGGTGCTTTTTTTTAACTTAAATAGATATTTAAAAAGACGATTTTATTATCGCGGGAAATATTGTACGCTATAGTGAGATTTGGTGAATTCTTTTAATACGTTAAACCAAACATCGCGTTTGATCGGATAAAAAAAGAAACGGGTGAAGAAACTTGATGAAGCAATCGTATGAAGAAAGCTTAAGTCGTGGTGGAGAGTCTCATGTGCCAAATAAATAAAGAAAGAAATTGATGTTTCTCCCTTGTACTTTTTGTGCTTTTCCGGTTCTTCGAGCGTGGAGGGAAAGCCCGTCGGAGAAACGGCGTCAGCGTGCATTCGAGCCCATTACCGCGCGTTCGCTTCCCATAATATTTAGACGATCGGATATTTACGGGAGGAATCAACACTTCGCTTGTACCATCAATTTATAGATCGCATTTCCGTCTACCAGCGCGTACAGAAACAAATCTGACAAAGAATTTATTATGGCACAAACATTTGGATAAAGATATTCGGATTTCGCTTCGAGTAAACCGGAGTAAACGAAGTATACCAGTGGCATAAAAGAATACGTAATACAATCTTTTTAATCAGAAACGCTTGATAAGCATAATGATGACGAAATAGAAAAACAGTCTTCGATAAGATATTCCGATATATTACAGATTTATTTTTTTTATTGAAACAATAAAATACGAAATAAAGTAAAATTATCTAAAATTAAAATAAATATTTAAAGAAATAAAATCGCATTTGAATCCGAGAAGATTTCCGAGTTCCTCGAGTTTTATGGACGGCGTAACCGCGTGACGGCATGTTACGGCGCTGTTTCGGTAAAACCACATAAAAGATGACAGCGTCGTTAAAGTCCCATAATTGTCGTTTGTTAAATATCGCCGGTCACGTTTGGCGGAGTATCTAGATTTCACGCCCTCGCACAGTACGCCGTCCGATGGCGAAGGATAATGTCCGGCCGGCCGAGGAATCTGGGGCGCTCGAGGCCGACAGGAAGCTCGACAGGTCGTCGAGCTGCCCGATCCGGCCGCGGGATCAAAGAGGAGCTACCAGGGTCAGGGACAAGCACCCCGAGGAGGGTCGGCTCCCGACCCCGCCCCCGGATCCGCAGTGCCCGCCGGCCGCCCTCGCGCGGGACTATCGCTCGGGGATGACGTCCCGCGGGCTCGAGGAGGAAGAGGAGGACCTCGCGGCCTACCTCGGCGAGCTCGGCGCGTCGCCGTTCGACGGCCACTCGTTCGACTACGACACCACGCCGAATTCGGCGGCCTCGGCGATGGGCGGCGACGCGGTACCCTTCACCGAGGAGGCGTTCGAGCACCTGGACCGGCTGTGCGCGCTGACGGAGCAGATTCTGGAGCTGCGCGTCCGCAGCTCCGAGCACTTCCGGCGCGTGCGGGGCCTGGAGCGCGCCAAGGTCCAGCGGTGCGCGAACCGCCGGCTGGAGGTCGCCCTGGCGAACGGCGAGGAGCTGCATCACGACTTCGCCGACGAGGACACCGGCTTCGCGGAGTCGCTGCTGGACGCGATGCTGTCCAACTGCCGGGACGCCGCGTCCTCGGCGCCGCGGAGGAGCGAGCGGACGTCCGCGTTGTCGAGACAGCGGAGCCGGTCGCTCGTGCCGAGCGAGCAGAATCTCGGGTCGCGCCTGGTCGAGCGGACGGGCGAGGCGGACAAGCGAGGCGCGGCGGCGGCGGCGAGGTGCAACGCCGGTCGCAACGGCGGCCCGAAGGTCAGCAAGTGGACCAGGGTGAAGGCGGCCTTCAAATGGGAGCGCGCGTGCACGAACGATCTCGCGGACATCGCGGAGTCGGACGCTCCGGCGCCCACGTCGCCGACCCCGGCGACGAGGTATCTGCGAATCCCGGACGCGACCACCACCGGAAGCTGGAGCACCGGATCGGCGCTGTCGCCCTGCACCAGCGAGGTCTCCAGCCCGTCCACGCCGGTCGGCAGAGTATCGTCCGCGTCGTCGTCCAACGACGACGTGTTCGACGGTGAGAATATGCGTCTACTGTTTTCATAATGCGCATCTGAAAGTAGACGCTGCATTATGCATTCATTAATTCAAGAGCAATTTGGCCTAGGACAGAAATTTCGAGGCTAATATCGGGAGTCGTTTTAAAATTGGGGGTATAGTTTCTACATTGTAAATTGATAATTATAAAAGCTTCCATAATTAGATTTCTCCTTAATAGAAAATTATATAAATATTATATTTAATAAATTTAAAAGAGCAAGTTGATCTTGATCTTATATTTGATAATAAATATGTTCGATGATTACTTATTGAAAATTTGATGCAATAACAATACGATATACTCTTTTTACAATATTATTACAATATTACAAAATTTTTTATCCCTCTGGATATTTACAATAATCGGTAATTTTAAATTTCTGGTGATTTGAAATAAAAAAAAATTATGCTAATAATAATACATATTTTTAGATTCGCGCAAAAATATCGTAAACTATCCAGATCGACAATCGCCTTTCGTGAAGGACGATAAAAAAAAGGACGATCCGGACCGATATCCAGGTCGATCGCTCGATCGCGACACTCCCGTTACGGAGAGCGCCGATTCCATAGAATCTCATAGTGAGGTAATATCAAATTGGGGGAAATCCCATAAACTTATTTAATTAATGCTACAATTAAATTATAAGAAATCCAGTGCGTAACTTCTGCGATTGCCAGCGTTTCGCTGCCACGACGGAACGTCGCGTCGGTTCGGCGGCAGTTCGTGTCGCGAGAGCAGCAATTCGATAAGAACGTCTCGCGAAATTCCTTTTCCGCGACACGAGCGGCGGTGTACATACAAGTGCCGACTTAAAAATATCCACGGCAACATGCGCCCCGACCGCGCCCGTTGAATTTCTTTGATCAACGCATCACGAGCATATCCGTTAACAGACAGACAGAATTCTGAGATGAATCTCTTCCAGACAGTCTCCAAAACCGCGCTCGTGTATCCGTAACTGACATTTCTCGTTGTCAACAATTATCTCGATATCTAAGTCAGAGCGAGTCCAACTCTCCGATTTTGCAATTGAAGAAATGCGATTCCCACATTTAATGCGATAGGATAATCTTTTTCCTTCTTTTTCCTTCAAGCATAAAATATTTTTGGTTGTTGTTTACTTAAAATATTAATTTATTTTATATTAAATATATCAATAAATGAGAGAATTATTATTGATTACTCGTAGAATTGTAAATATACTCTATTTTTATTTAAAGGAAAAAGACAATAGAAAATTTTATTACTGAGTGAAATCTTTGTGTGTCCCCTTAATTAGGCTAATCGCGGTAAACCATTGATTCGCATTATATCGGATGCGGATGCGACAATGCACGCTGCAAGCGGGAAGGATCCAGAAGTGTCGCCCGTGAAGAGACCGACGCCGACTCTGACGATCACGATACCGTCGAACGAGGAGGAAATCAGAAGCTTGTCCTCCCCGGAATCTACGTCTCCTCTGCCGTCGAGCGCGCAGGATTCCGGCGGAAGCTCGCCGCAACGTCCCAGGGTGCGGCCGGACATTCTGAGCCTGAGGGAATTCAAACGGCATGGGCAGGTTGGACGAGTGATTTACACAAATTTCTGGCGTTCGCCAATATTTCTGTATTTCCATATTCCTGTATTTCCACTTGTTATCGTCACCGTTAAATATAGACCTAATCGTCAAGTCGAGAGAAAGCCGCCGACGCCGTATGACGTTCGCCGAGAAGCGAAATTTTTTTCCTCTTTATCCTCAACGCACGTTTAGGGACGTATCGCGCTGCGACATTTGGACGAAGCGCGCCGTGTTGGCCTACGAAGAAAATAACACTGTAAATAACGTCCCTTCGGAATTCCGCGGCGATGCTTTCTCTTGCCAAACGGTTGTCACGGACGTCGCCGTACCGTGACGCGCAGAATGTGATGTTTGCTTCCAGTATTCGACGATCGAGGAAGCGGTAACGCCCGCGCCAAAGATACAGCAGCAAGATTCGAAATGGAACAAGGTCAGACGCGCCTTTCTGACAAATGCCACCTTCAGCGTGCCTCCAAGCCCGATTAGAGTGGTCGCCGCGCAATCGTTTGCGAACGACGGTAAGAGTTTAGTAAAGCTTCCCAGAGAACGCCCTGCCAGACCAATTCTGTGAATTCTGAGTTAACATTATTAACTGTGTTAACTATACCATAGTAACTAGTAATAGTAATTGCGAAGAAGCTACTAATACAAAAAAATGTTTATATTCCGTTAAATTGGATCTTTAAAAAAGTTCGAGCAAATTTTCCGTCTCTACAGTTTTAGAATCTCGTCTCCACGTCCAGCAATTTTACGGCTGATTCTCGCGAAGTCTTTTAGACTTTTCTGCCATAAATCTTCATTCAAAAGAAACATTACGCACGTGTATCCAATCACAAAGGCACGCGAAGATAAACGGTTCTGTTACGCATTTCTTTCTGAAGTTCGAAACGGCGGGGCCGACTTCTCCGAATTATCGGCAATTTTAAAATCGTTTGATTTATTCGATAATTAATTAGAGATTCATTTTTTCGTTTCAGTTATCGGTTTAGCCTTTCTAGAGTTTGTGTAACAGCTCACTTACGCTGTTTGCTTATTTCTCGGTTCTATGTTTTTTCTGCTTCTTCAGCTGGACGATACATTTCTCCACGTATTTCAACAGATCGGCTGTTTTTTTACGGTTTATCTCTATCGCTTCCTGCGTCCTCATCTCATGTCCTCTCAGGACCATTTCGCAATATTTGGCGATTTCTTCGAACTTGCGACGCGCCTCTTCGTTTATTCGATCGAGCATCCTCGTCGCCGCGTCCGATTGTTCCTTCGTACATTTCGCGAAATCGATAGGACCATTATGCATACGACATGCAGCGAGATTTCTCTCCGCACTCTTGCCGGAGGTTGACACGTCGCTCCGCAATTTCTTCAGCATAGACGTTATGTGCTTGACGTTCGGATCGATCGCTCGTTCCAGAGCCTCGAAAGATCGTCTTATCTCCTCATTAAGTGTCAACGTCTTGTTTCGCATCCAACAGCCGTAAGAAACGTCCAACCTGATCAGATCGTCCAGCTTTCCCGTCGTCTTCTTGAGGAGATTCTCCAATTGGGTCGCACGAGCAGCCTTACTGCTGTCCAAACGACCCTTCACATTATTCGCAATCGATTGCGATTCATCCTCCGCGAATTTCATCAAATCTTTAATGCGGAGCTTTAGGGATTGTTGCGCCTTTATATAATCGTCACCGGCTGTAATTACTTTGCACTAAAATTTATAATAATTTATAAAATTAATAAATAATAATACTGATATATATTTTACATAGTTTAAAAAGAATATTTTTAAAGGCAACCAGATTTCACTTTTATTAAATAATCAGATATTCGAGTTTCAAATTTTTTATTTTTGATATCGATAATTTAATTCTCCTTTTGATTTGATTTAATTCTTATAATAAAGCAGAATTACTTTATATAAATTGTTAAAAGATTTATTTTAGCGCATAAAGTTTCCAAAATGTTTATTTAACCTATTTGCATACGTTCATTAAAAAAGTTTAAAAGATTGAAAACAAACTGAAATTAAGTAACTTTACTTCAGGTTTAGGCTTGGAAAACAGCTTCTTATAGCAGAGTAGTGCGAAGGATGGTTTCGGGCATTGTTTCAGTTTCTTTTGGTACTCTTCGGGAGTTAAACGAATTTCGTTTTCGAACCATTGAATAAACTTGCCATTTCGTGATACTTTTTTACTGAAGTGAAGAACAGACAATGAATTTTTCGCGACATTATTGAGAATTTGACAGCACACTTGGAAATTTCTTGGCAACATGCCCACTCGCATATGTGTCACATGTTGCTCTTGTCAAAACGAAATAAAAATAGTGGATGTATGTACGTAACAAACAAAAGACAATGGTTAAAAAGGAATATTAAAGTGTCAATGCAAATACACATTATTGGACACAAGAATACAGAATTTAAAAATTCTTGAGAACATAGTTATTACATATACGTATAATTATATTTTTATGAATAATTTGTGCTTATTGCTTAATATCATTTTGTGTTACAATTATCACTATTAAATACTCCTTGCGAAAATAGCTTCAATTTAATGTATGAATTTATGGATGTACATCGGTGTTTCTTTTTAAATCAGTGTCGGTCATCAAGCATTTGTAAGCACTTCTATTTCTAGCTTCAAGCGCCGCTTGAGAAGCTCTAATTTGCCTGAAAGAATCACGAGGATCTCTTAACTCTTTTGCATGTTCACCACGCGCTTCTCGTCGCCGCATAAAATGTCTTCGTTGTAAACGCAGATACGCGCCGAGCTCGCAGCTGTAGCGAAAGCGTCGAGGATCTCGGTAAAACCGTTGCAGGTACCAATAACAACGGCGACTGCTATCGGGAAACGCGCAGGGACTATCAGGCGCTGCGGGAGAAGTTCGGCGCCGAGTTCCACCGGAAGCTGATCGAGTGGGAGCGGCTGAAGGGACTGCAGAACGCTCGCAACGGCCTACCGTTGAACGAGGAGCAGCTCGCGCCCGAGTTTAGGAAGAAGCTGCAGGACTGGAAGCGAGCGAAGAAAGGTCGTCGGTCCAGCGCGGCCATCGAGCAGCAGCGCGTCAGCCGTCGACGGTTGACCGACTGGCAGCTCTGGCGCTCCTCCTCGAAACCCGAGCCCAGATGTTACGGCGTACGTTGATCTCGCGAGCAATGAGCGTGAAAAATAACAAGTATCTCGAGAGGGGAAAGAGGGCCGGATTAAAGCTGTAATCTTATAAAATTTGGGACGACTCAAATTGCGAAGTCTTCATTTTTCATTACAACTATAGTTCTTTTAAGTTAAGATCCAAAATTAGGGATTACTTCTAATTAAAAACTCCGCAGAATTATGAGATTTTCTTTGATTCGCAATCTTTCTGACTGTTTTCTCGACATTTTTTGCACGATAGAAAAATCAGAGCTCGATCGGCTCGCGCGGAAGCTGCGCGAGTATTGGCAGCGCCGGGAGCTTCGGCAGCGACGGGAAGCAGCATCTCTGCGACGATTTTATCAAGAGGATGGAATCGTGGAGGAGGATGAGCGAGACCGCGTGTCGAAGCGGCGAGAGACCGAAGTCACCGACAACAAATCGTGTTACGTCTGATATCGACGAAACGGAGTTTTACTCTTTGGAAAAGTTGCTACTGCTATTCGGGCAGAAAACCAAGAAGGAACTTCAAGAGAGCAATGCGAGGCAATTAAACGATTGCTTCGATGGTGATTCAAGGTATATAATTCGAATGTAAAAAATACCTGAGAGATGCTTTAATTATTGCTTTAAATGTAGTTTTGTAATATACGTTTGCAATATCTAAAACAGAAAAAATACGGCTAGATAAAATTAAACTCCTAAATTTTATTATTTGTCAAAATTATAATATTATAATATTATATTATATAATATTATATAATATTATAATATAATAATATTATAAAATTATAATGGAAATTTCAATTTTCTTATGATGAAAAATATAATTTCTAAATTAAGAAACATACATATAAATCTATTTCTGTAATACCTTTATTAAGTATAAAGTAATAGAAACTGATTGAGCTCTGTGAATTATTAAGCTTTTCGATTGATTCAAGATTCATAGCTGCATCTCGAGGCGTAAACTGTGGCAACGAAGTGTTGATTCGCACATCCGTCGGTTCTTACCGTTTCGAGGGTATATCTCGAGAATTTACGAGGAAATTGTACGACTGGGAGAAGTATCGCGGAATATCACCGAGATCCTCTACGTTCCGCCTCTTAGGACCGGGATACACGCCGTTCACGCAAGATTCGGACGAAGTTACATTGGCAGAGCCAAGTACGACGAGTAAGATTAAATAGTTTTAAGAAACTTGATTGTTCTAATAAATAAAAATAGATTTCTAAATAAGTAATAGCTACTAAAATATTGTTACACCGTAATTGCAGGTAAGAATCATGCATTCCATTGGACCCTGAAGAGGTCTAAGTCCGATGGAAGCGTCTTCGAAGGCAGTCTTCGAGATGAATCATTCACGCTACGTCGCTCCGCAAGTCTTCAATCTCTCACTTCTAGAGACAAGCTTGAAGACGACACTCGGATAGACGTTTTGCCGGTCTCTAGTAAGTGTAATATTTTATTCTACGATCTTACCTATACATTTTAACATTTTCAAAAGAAATCTTATATTATTAATGAATCATAATTTAATTTTCAAAAATTAAATTAAATTTTAATTATTTTATTGTACACTTTACTTTACACTTATATAATATATTTTACGTATTTATGTTTAATTTGTCTAAGTCATACCTATAGATTATGCTGTCGTATTTATAGATTATAATTTTCTATCAATTATTAATAATTATTACATTTAACTTGTTGCAGATAACTCACAGGGAATTAAAGATCCAGAGGACATGGCAGTAGAGGATTCCGAGCCAGAAGCGATGATTGTCGACATTGAGGACGTTATCGAGGAGACTGCCAGTCCTTTGGCAGGAGTACAACCCCATCAAACGCCAGTGTACTGTGTCGCGGCCAGCGAAACCACCAGTATTGCTGTTCCTCTTGGCACAGTCACATCGAGCCACGAGCCTTCGCCGGTATTCCTGGTCAAGGCCGAGGATAATGAGACCTGCGAACGATGGAACGGCGGGAAAATCGGTTCGCACGCCTGCTCGAGCGAGAACAGTCCAAGTCCGGAATACTTTCCGGTGTCTGAGGATTGGCACGGAAAAACGTTGTCCTTGGATGAAGACAAGCCGGGCTGGAGGTCGAGCTGGTGCAAGGAGAGCAAGGAGGACGATGATTCCATGGGATGGTCCGAGAAAACGCGGCGCTCGATTCCGGATTCTGGCGATTCCGTAAAGTCTGACCGTTCAATCGGATGGAATCGGGACACTTGGGACGAGTCGGACGATGAAACAAACAGGTGAACAAATCCGTGAATCGTTACCTCAACAAGTTATCTCTTTTTGTTAATTGTGTAAAAAAATTGATATTACGTATTCTTAGAGATTCGATGAGATTCGAACTGTCTTCTACACCGATCTGCGAGAGTAAAAATGATAGAAGAAAGCAAGATTTTCTCGGTAAGCTATCTGAGATACTAATTTTTTTTCGATTACCACATTGAAATTATTAACAGCTAATTTATTTCTTTTATTTTGCGATGTTTTCTAAGTTCTTTTAAACTGTGAAAGAAAAAGGTATATTACTTTCTTTATTTCTCGATATTCTATTTCAGAAAATGACAACGTCGACTCTACGCACTTTACGAAAAGTCTCGAAACCTCATCGACGGCTTCGAATGCGGAAGAATTTATGGTACAATTAAAATTAAATTTCAATCTTACTTTACTCTTATTTTAATGTATTAATTTTTTACACGTTGCCATTTATTTAACTTTAATATTTGTCGCTCGAAGCATGAATGCATAATAAAGAAACAAATCGCCTATTTACGGTTAAAAGTGCTTATCACTCGTCAAGATTCGAGTCATTGCGTCGAGACTCAAACTTTGGAAAAGTAAGTTTTATCATAACGCAATTGAAATTAGAGTCCTGTCGGTACAACCAGGACCCACCGCTTACGTGCAAGGGGATGGACGAGACGTGTAAGGATGAGACGTGTAAGGAGAAGATCGAGAATCTAGATGAATCGTCGAACAACGAACGGACGAGCGATACGAAGAATCTCCAAGATGACGAAGACGACAAGAGGGCTAAACTGGAAGAAATAATTCTCAGCGCAGATATTTGCACTCATCAATCAACAAGAACGGTGCCATTGCTGAACTGTCGCGGTTCCAAGGAAATCTCATCGAAATTATCAAATTTAAATTCAGGTATATTATAATTTTTATCGTGTCTTATCTTAACTTCCGTTGCTTTATATCTTCTGTTCTTACAAGAATCTTGTTATGATAATTCTTTTGTCCCAGATAATAATGATGATACATCAGAATGCCGTGGTGTCGATAGCGAAAACGAAGCTTCAGCACATTATGAGAGTTGCGGGTCACCCGAATTGCAGACTGATGCAGATCGGCATTACGAAATTCTCAAAACCGACATCTGCGGCGATACGATGGATAATCACTTGTACGAGCCAGTCGACTGTCACGAAATTCGCAGCTCCTACGATAACAGAAGCAATTGTGTAAAAGAGATGGCTTCATCATCGAGATTTCCAGAAATGAAGAAATCGAATGTGGAAACTTCGAAAGGTTTCTTGACTAATTCGACCATTCAGACTATTCCTATAACCGTCGCCAGAGACAACAAAGCACGCTGTTTGGAAAGAATTCTTATCAACGAGGACACCTTAAATAAGATAATTGTTCCTACGGCGTGTGCGGAAAACGGGACGAAATCTGCGGAGAAAATTCAAGAACGTTTCCCAAACATGAATCCCCTGGACGAGTCTGCGGCCGACAATAATTGCGCATCTAAAAAGATAATTCGCGACCAAGTCGAGGGTGTCAAGAAGGAAGGTTCTACCACCAGAAACGTCTTCGTGAAGACGAAGCGCATGATCTTCGGTCCGTTTCGTCGATCGGAAGAACGACCGTCCTCGAGAAAGCAGAGCGACAGCTCCGTCGACGGTCAGCTTTCACGTTCGAAATCCAAGAGCAAATCGAGATCGGCGTCGCCGAAATTGTGCCGACAGGACGCTCTACTGCGAGTATCGTTGTCGTTACCGTGGCCACTGCGCTCCATGTCGAAGGAAAGCGAAGTTTCCGTCGAAACTGAGTCCAGGAGAAGCTCAGGAAGCAAAGTGGAAGACGCAACAACGGTTCGGGAGAAAAGTTCACCGTGTGAAGAGAATAATATGGAAAACAAGAAACTAAGTAAACAATTAAGTAATGAAGAACCACCATTTATTGATGCAGATCAAGAAAAAAATTGTCAATCCGACACAGATTTTGTGATAAACGCGTGTTCGAGCGGAATAACTTCTGCACGAGTTTCCGAGCATTTAGAGAGATCAAAGATGACCGAGTGGGATCAAAGTGCATGCCGAAGCGAACTTAACGCAGGACGATGGAGACAGGACGATGGAGAACGCAACAAGATCAAATGCAATTTGAGTCAAGTGCAATTTGAAGAATCGAAACGCGACAGGGAAAGAAACCACCATCAAAAGCAAGAGGAAAGGTGGCAAGAGGTGGAATTCGGCTGGAAGCAGAACGAAGCGAGGCAGCAAGTCGAGAATATTGCAAGATGCGACGCGGTACCATCGGACTTGATACACAAGCTCAAGATACTTTCGGACGCCGCGGCGAAGAGAGAAGGACGAACGATGACAGCGGAGTCCTCCGTGATCAGCAGCAGTTTAGAGTCGCGTTCCTCTAGGATACGGCGTGCCAAGGAGAGCTTCCTGTCACGGCGGGGCGGTCCTTTCTGTCGCTCCGTGATGGAATCGGCGGAGATTGCCGCCAGCCCTGAAGATCCTTGGAGACGGACGTTGACGACTCGGATATCGACGATCACGGAAATGTCGGGGTCGAACGGGACCACGGAGACCGTCTCGAGGTCGGGAGAACCGGAAGAAGCGAGAACTCGAAGGGAAACAGCGACGTTGACTACGGAAACTGTTTCTGTGGACGAAGACAAGGTGGACGCGCGCCAGGCAGAAGATCGAGCGGTCGACGTCGCCGTTCGATCGGACTCGCTGGTGAAATCGGCGAGCGCCGGCATGATCAACGTGGATCCCGATACGTTCGATCGGCTGGTCACGACCGATCGCGGCTGCGAGTCTCTGCCGCGGACGATCGCGAAGCGCCGCGACTCCTCGAGCCCGCTGGCGAAGATCGTCGGCAAGCTGAAGCTTTCGCGATTAATTCGCGCGCGGAACGTCGACGGCGGCAACATGAGCACGATCACGACATTGTGCAGGCAGAGTCTGCTGATTGACATGCGAAACGTTCCCGGAAGTCGACGAAGTAACGAGCGAGAGATTGAGAATGATCTGGTCGAGGATGCGACAGATGATACTGATGACGATCATTCGGATGAATCTTCTAAAACGGTTCAGGAATGAATCTGTTCTCCAATCGAGATTATTTATGTAACATTTCAGGTGTCTATGAATTTTTTAAAACCTAATTCTTAAATTTGCTTCGTCTTATAATAATGAATATTAATCTTTAGTAATAGAATAGCCTACAAGCGAATTAAGAAGTAGTATAATTAAATAACGTGTCTTAAGGGCTGTATTTGTTAATTAAATAATGCTTAAACGATAATAGAAAGGATGACATGTTTAAATTTATAAAGAACGCGCACCACGACCGATGATAATCAATTTGCGAAAGTAAAATGCAAATTAATAGTCGCTGTAAATGATATTTCAGTTTCGTGCTCTTATTTAATCTAAAAATTTTTCTAATTAAATATTAATGTTTAGATAATTTATTTATTAACAAAAACGTTGAAGCACTAATAATATTAAATTAAAGGAAAAGAATTTCTCGCAAGTTAAGCTTCTTGGAAATTAATAAATAACAAAATAGTTTTTATATTCGTAACAGCTACTTATAACAAAATACTTAATTATTGGAGTTAAAATAAAGAGCAAGCGTAAACCAAGATTGATTCGATTTTACAACACAGTTTAATTTTGTCATATTTCTCTTTAATTTCTTTCTTGCAGTTTTTATCAGTATCAGTCAACGCGAAAATGCATCATTCGTGTCGAACGTCGCAAGAATCTCGCGGGTGGATTCGTATTAAAAGAAAAAGGTTTGCGAGTTTCTGATTGTTAAATTATGCAAAGTCGTGCCTTTTTTCTAAACAATGCCTGCATAAACACTGTCTCCCGCCCTTCTTTTTCCCGCAACGAATAATAAACACAATGAGACGACGGTTACCGGGTCCGGCCGGTGTTTGATTAAACGGGATTAATGTCCCCGGGGCGATCTCGAGTGGCGCGGGGGGAGCGAGGGGAGAGACGGGCGCGTGTCGCGAGCGCGTGCCTCCCCGAAGTCGCCACGGCTCGATTCTCCCTCAGCCCTTCGCCACCCCACGTGCCCTCTCGAGTCCTGCTTCTCCGGTTGAGCCGACCCTTCCGCCGCTGTCACGGCGGAAGCCCTTTCCACGTGGAACCGGGAGAGGATCGAACCGCCGAACCGTCGCACGATCGCATTAAGCGGATTTCATTTGGCCTCCAAACGATCGTGCAAACAAACCGCTCGACTGGCGTCAGCGACTCGTTTTCAGCGCGCGTATTGTATAAAGCGGTAACGACGACAGGAGTGCCATGGGAAGGATGTTGATCTCCGACGAATCGACATCCCTTGGGATACCGGGCTTGCAAACACGCATTTACGTTCTGCTGAGTTTTAATTTTCTTCTATACATATGTACGTGTCTAGTAAACGAAACGTTCAACTTTCTTCCGCGAGTACCGCAAGAAAACGTTTATTATTGTTCATGAAGATATAAGTTGTTTAATCCCTCTGTAGTTCTATTGGTAAAAATTAGCATCCAAATAGTTTTTTCTGCGAAGAAAGAAAATTTTTACAATATTTAGATCCAACTTTGTAAAAAGTAAATTTTTACCATTTGTATGCTTAATTACTGAAAAGTATAGTTTTTTAGCTTTAATTTCTATTTTGATTTATCTTTATGTTTAGTTATTAAATTATAAAATAAAATATTACTCCGCGAGTCTGACTCGGATTAAACTGCAGAAAGATTAAACAACAGTATGAAAAGAATAACTTTATAATGTTAAATAAAAAAAGAATTTATAAAATGAGAGAAAGACTTCAATAATATCGAAAAGAGTTTTAGACTAAAAGGGAAAGATATCTTGCTGCATAAATACTTCTTTGGAAATAGTGGGACGATATTTTGCCCACATCTCATGTAACAGTTCGATACTTAGAGATAATCGAGGATTGAGGACGTCGAAAAGATTACGAGATATTGTATCTCGTAGGGTGGGGTCGAGTGCACCGGTTCGAAACGCCTTGGGAAAAACGATCGCAGGTACAGGATCCTTCGCCGATTTACGATTTGAGACGCGCGAACGCAGGATCATCGGCGCGCGGCACAATGGGCGGTCGTGTTGCTCGTTGCCTTCTTCAGGATCGAGCTGTCCGTCTACCTGCGTCTATAATCCGGAAGCGTTCGCGGGAGCACGCACGAGCAGGCACGTTGTAAGAGATATTACATCGTGGGACCGCGATGTGATTTCGTACATCTCCCGTGCGAGAAAAGGCGATCGCCCCGGATCCCCTTCCCTTTCTTCTTAGACAATACGCGCGATCGACTTCCGTCGGACCACCCGGACGGGACCGTGCGATAATTTTAGAACGTCCCCGCGACCGCGATACCTATCGAAAGGAAGGAGAAATTATCATTTGCGTTTGACAATTTGTACATTTATGGAACGCTCGCGAGTGACTTCTGCGATTGAGAGAGTCACTCCGTACATTTATTCATTTCTTCGTCTCTGCCTTGCAAAATGGAAACATTTTCCCTCGCGAACAAGCTCGAGCGAGTCCACTGAATGTATTATGCAGCAGACCCGAGCTTGAACGAGCGGGCAGAAGGCACGTCGGTCGCGACTTGGTCGCGCGAGCGAATGGCAGCGAAACGTCGTCGGCGAAGAGCGACTGATTTATGTCCACCGCGGTCGGCACTCGCGAGTAATTCCACTACGACGGGTGCACGAGTAGACGTATACGCAGTTTATCTTCTCCCACGTGGCCGAGTTTCTCTCTGCCACGTGTCTCGATCCCCTTCAGTTCCAACGAGATAATTAAAAGCGCGAAAATATTTACATCAAACGATTGTTTGAGTCTTGAAAATCGGGAAAATATTAGAAAGGTTGTTAGTTAGCTTTGTTTTCAAACTCAAAATATTATTATATTCTAGAATTGTTATATCTTACAGAATATTATACTTATAATATATTTAAAATGTATATTAGACTTGCGATTGATATATAACGTTTAGCAAATTTATTTTTATAATATTTAACGAATTCTATTTTTCATGCATTAGTAAATTCAAGGTATCCGAATTACACTCCACAAATGCTAAAACGAATTAAAACTGTGATACGTATTCTATAATACAAAATTTAAAATGCGAAAAATGTTAAATGACAGACGACGAAGCGCGAGATGCACATAAAAGTCGCATATTAAAATATAATTAACTTCCTAAATATTTTGTTTAATATTGTTTTATAGCGCCTGGAGTAAACTTGTGAAAGTGCTTTTAATTAATTAATATAAAATTAAAATTTTAAATAATAAAATTTAATTAATTAAATTTTAAAATCTCACATCGAACATGTTAATAATTTTAGTTCCCAAAGTTCTGGAATTTTAATCTTTTTAAAATATTTCTTATATGTATTTAATGTAATAATTTTCAGATCTATTTAAATCACGTTAGAACTATAATGTGTAGAAATCTTCTCTTTAGCTTTCTAAGAAGATAAAAAAGCTTAGACTCTCCTTTCTGAAGTCTGTAATTAATATGAGAGGCCCGTGTGGCTTAAAGAACACTCCCATCCACGTAACGCGCATTTCCGCCGCATATTTCGTCGCGATCCCTAATTCCAGTCACTTAGGTATCTCATCCATAAATTACTATCCCGTCTGTGTCCGGCTGTGCCCACGAGAACGGGGCCGAGGAGGAGGACACAGGTGCTGCGGAGACATCGGCGCGGGGGCTGCCGAATGCGCGGCCGGCACCGACAAATTTCGACCGGCCGATCGCGGTTATCGCTCGATCCGGTCGCGAGATTGCCCTATCCCGGCGCTCAATCCCCGCCGGTCCCGATCCCGATGCGATGCCGGTAGCCCGATCCCGATCCCGAGGACCGAGATATTCGGCTGCGTATTCGAGCTGCGCGCGCGTTAGACCGTCTCTCAAATAAAGCAATCTCCAAGATCAGACAACGACGGCGACGGCGGCTCGGCGGCGGCGGCGGTGTTTGTCCCTTTATCTGCCTCCCCTTCTTGTGCGCAACCCCTTTCCCGCCCGATCGCGAAAGTAGCCACTGGCCGCTGGCCGCAGCCGGACTCCCCTTTGTCAGAAAACCGAGCCTACTGACAGAGCGAAGGTGGTAGTCGACTCCGCAGAATTAATCGCCTCGGGGAATATTTACGTTCTCTCGTCCAAGAGGGCCTGTCCCATTGCCTGTCTCCGTCTCTCTTCCTCCCGTGACGGTCCCTGGGTTCCTCGATGCTCCTCCTCCTCCGTCGCGGAGATCCTCGCAGTTAGATGCGACCGTGAATCGGTGCTTCGCGATAACCACTTACGGTAGTTTGATTTTATCGCGACGGAGATTGCAGCGAGGGCGAAAAATGTTAAATGCCAGGCGGCGAAGCGCGAGATGCACGTAAAACGCGCACATTAAAGTGTAATTAACTTGCTGAATATTTTAATTAATATTGTTTTATAGTGCAAGGAGAAAACTTGTGAAAACGCCATTAGAGAAATTAGATTTTAAAATCTTATATCGAACGTATTGAATATTTTAATTAATATTGTTTTTTAGCACAGAAGAAAACTTGTGAAAACGCCATTAGGAAAATTAGATGTTGGAATCTTATGTCGAACGTATTAATAATTTTAGTTCCAAAAATTCTGGAATTCTTATATGTATTTAATGTAATAATTTTCATATCTATTTAATATAATAATTTCTGTTGGAGCAGAATTGTAATTCAGCTTGGTTAGCTTAGTTACATACAATAAATATGTGAAAAATGGGAAGAAAATATTTTTATTATCAGCAATGTAATAAAGCAATTGGCAAAACGCGCTTCTTCAGGAAAAGGGATGTTGCAGTACAAGTTAGCACTTGGGATCTACTTTTCTCGCCGTTCTGGTCGAAAAGAATGCTCGTGAGCCTGGCAGTTTGCACACGGAAGTTTGCTCTATCACCCAAATAGCGTTAAACGCGAAAGGACGGAGGCACTTCTATTGTCACTGGAATACTGGTCGGTTTATGATTCTCCAACAGTGTTGACTTAGACGCCGCATCTCTGCGTTTATCGGTATCCCGAAGAATTTTATATTTATCTAACTTTTGCGGCGTACAGAAGTTCACGTTTACATGTTTTCATACGCGAAACTTGGAAGTCATACTTTATGAAACTGAAGCGATTCACTTCCTTCATTGTTTAAAGAAGCTAATTGCTACAGTTACTCTTGTATTAGTTATTTGCCAATAATATATAGCTTGATGACAAAAGTGGAATGCGTAATAAATTGCAAAATAATTATCTGAGGAATTAAATTAAATAAATATTAAATGTTTTGAAAAATTCTAATTTCACGAGCGGGATAACATCGAAATTTACGTCGCTCCATGATTCGAAATGATAAATGCAAATAAAATAAAGGGAAAACGCTCTCTTGAGAATTTTCTGCTAAGATATGAAGAATTATGTACTAAATCACTATCTATATATTGTTCATATAAGATAAAAAAGCGCAAAAACATAATTTTTCTCGTCACAAAGTAATGATTGTTCGCGATTCTTCAAATTTCGCTAAGCAAAATTTGAAAGCATCCGCTAAAAGAAGCATATAAGCTGAGAATATGTAAAGTGCACACGCAGGACGCGCGACAGGGAAGAAAGGGAAGGAAGGAGTCATTGCCGAAGAGAGGAAGAAGTCTGCAGGTTCTCAAATTGCGATGAAACCAGGCACCGACGCGTCGCGCGGGTTTCATATAACGACCGGACCACCGATGGTGGTGCTGCCTATCTCTTTTGCTTCTCTTCGACGGATACCCATCCATCCATCGACCCCGATGCGCTGGCGAATTCTTGCTCCAAGGAGTTGCGTGCACGCACGAAAAGTGGATCGACGATCGACGCCGACGTACAGAGACAAATACGCATGAAAGATGACGATGATAAAGATCGAGTGAAATTGAAAGCACGAAAAACACTATAGGGAAGTTAGATCTGTAATCGAAAAATTTCAGACGTTTTATATGATGCAATATAATAGAATAATAGATACTTAAAGAATGAGGTATGTAAAATTAGTGTAGAATATTTATTGTAGAATAGTTTTATTATGTAAAAATACATCGCGTTTTCAGTCTCGCAAGAAGTATAGCTATATACGCTGTATTAAAAATAAATTATAATATTCACGGTTCAGCTGGCGATATAATACAGTACTTAAGACTAACTAACTTAAGGGATTATGATACAAAATTTACAGATCTATTTACATACTTATCGTTAATATTCTGTATGAGATCGCTGTTATCTGTTATTATCACATTTTCCAGTATTTATGCAATTCCTATGAATATGAGATAGTTTTATGAGTTTCAAAAATTTTAAAAATGTTGAAGCTTGCACAAAGTATTGACAAATATTATCAAACATGATTTTAAAGCAATAGATACAAAGAAATTATACGGATTCAATTCATCAATTATTTGAACAATTTTTTAACTTAAAGGCACAGATGCGATAATATTAGCTGTGTTAGAATAATCGTTCTCCAAATCTCTATATTACAGAATCGATCTACTGCTTTCCATCTTTCTAATTAAGTAGTTTTCACATAGTTTTAACGCTCACATTCATCTAGCTTCAATCTTAAACAATATCGAGCGGTAGATTAATATCGAGAGAAGAACTCGCGGATCACGTATTCGAGGATTCTCGTCCGATCGGCTTCTCTTTGCCTCGAAGAACTTATTGGCTTCCGGTATCGCGGCAAACAAACTCGCACTGCCTCCTTCTCTTCTTCCTCTACCTTCTTCTTCTCACTGTAGCAGATCGTAAAGCGCCGTGATATAAGATTGAGCCATCTGCAGAGTCTCATATTTCGACAACTGTCTATCGTTGCCCAGGGACGGCAGGTAAGTGCGCAGCCTGTCGAACGCCTTGTTCAGATTCTGCATCCGCCTTCGCTCACGCGCGTTCGCGGCCAGCCGGCGTTTCCTCACGATGGTCGAGTTGACGTACTTGCCCCTCCTGCGAGGGTCGCGGCCGCCGGGAGTGATGTGGGCGCTCTCCGGGTGATCCGCGCCCCCGTCGCTGACCTCGTCCGCGTCCTCCTCGCTGTCGCCGTCCAACGTTCGGTCGGACAGACCGCTGCTGGAGTTGCTGATGACGCTGCCGTGGCAGGATCGCGCCTTCTCGGCGTCCAGGTTGATCGTCTCCTCGGCGTCCTCGCGCTCGCCGTCCAGGTTGATCATCTCCTCGGCCACGAAGTGGTCCATCGCGTCGACGCGCAGCCGCTTGTTGCCGAGATTGCTCAGACTGATCATCGACGTTCCCCTCTTCGTCACGGTTCTCTTGTCCTTGATGGTCGTGCCCAGCAGCCGATACGTCGGCGCGCTGTTGACCGTTTCCGGTTCCGACGAGATCGACAACGTGGTGGCGGGGCTGACGGAGCGCAGACTCGCGGTGGGGCTCGGGGTGTGCCAGCCGTCGCTGCAGTTGCTGCTGTCGTAGACGAGGCTCTGCGGCACGGCGAGGGTGCTGACGGGCGGCAGGCCGACGACGGTCTTGCTCGTCGTCTTCGCGTAACTCGGCAGATCCAGGTACGCGCAGGTAGGCACGAGCGGCTCGTCCTCACGCGGCGGGAACATGTATCCGTAACGGAACATCTCCTGCAGTTCCATAGCAGGATTTACGCGTTGGAACAATGCACTACTCCACGTGAGGGAACCCCCGCCGCTCTCTCTCTCGCCCGTTCGGACTGATCCTTTCACTGAAACTTCGCACTTCGTCAAACGGAGAACGGATGGAGAACGAAGGTTCCGCTTCCCCTCTGGTCTCGCGATCTTGCTCCTCTTATCGGAATCGCAATTAAGACGAACGACAGATCGGAGAGCACGATGATATGAAGACTGACGATAGTTAGGATGACTTTCTCGCGCGTCGAGCCACGGGGTAGTTCTGAAGTCGAGTAGACCAGCGCCGGGATATTTATGCGTTCGCGGAGCGAGGCACCCTCGCGTAGCACGTGCCGGGCCACCAATCGCGGTCGAGCTCGGTTCCCCACTTTACAGTGGTACCAGGGGCCCCGGACCGGGGTACGCGAGCGGGGGCCGCAACAGGTGGCCCGGCGCCTCCGTCGTACACGCACGATCTCCTCGCACGCATGGAGCCGCGTAGCCATTAAAGTCATAGCGCACAAAAAGATGTAAGCAGAGGAACTTGAGTAGCGAGCGAGTGAATCGCGGTCGAGCGTTCTCGAAAAACCTAGGTCGCAGGTCGGATTGATTTCCTCAGGCTCTATCTCGTTGCGCGTAATGAAATTTCCGTGAGCTCTTTCCGACGTGCAAACGAATTAAACAGGACGCGATTAAACGGGACGATCATGATGGCGACGCGAAGGCACCCTCCTCGTAATAATACTTGCTGCGCGCTGTCAAGGTACTTCCTCATTCTCTACGGTCGACACGTTCTTGCGCCACCTCAAGCGCGACACCGGAAAATTGCTCTTAACATGTGCGCGAGGGAGAATGTGCACCTTGTGATTCGCTACAACGGACACTCGTGGCAGGTGAAAAATGTATTAAATATTAAATCACCTTACGAATTTTATGTAACTACGTGTCCAGTAATATAATTTGCTAGAATATAAGAAATGTCATAGAAGCGACTTTCGCGCAACACACATACGATAACCAAAGTCATTTTCTTATCATTATATTCCTATCGCATATATATATAGTGATGGGAAAATAATTTTAAGACGACTTATTAAATGAAAGCTTTAAAAGTGATTTATAAATATTAAACAAATTACAGATTATAAAAATGTTATCTCTAATTATTGAAATATTATCTTTTTAAAAGTTTTATGTTTAATCTTATTAATTTCAGAAATATTATCTTTTTAAAAGTTTTATGTTTCTATCGTTACTAATCGTGGCAAATTTATATAAATCTATACAAATCTATTCATTACTGTTAATGATCAAAAGTAAGAAAAGAAATATATGTACTTTTTTAATAGTGAATATAAATCGTAAGAAAATTATCTCAAGAATTAAATCTTCATAGATTTCCATGATTAATATTGAATACAATTGATTATTCGCACTGGCAGTTATCTTAAGGAGCGAAAACATTCAATCTCTAAATATGATTTAAAGAAAGATCATTTAGAAACTTTCTGGAATGCATCAATCCCGTTCCAGCGCTATCGTGAACCGGGAGATCGACAGACCCAGGTCACCCGCTTTCCCGAGGTAAAAACAGATCGCGTCTGCACAAAAGAGTGCAAATACTTTAAGGGCGTAAGGTCCAGTTACATCTTTACTCGCTCAATTAGCGAAAACAGGTAGGATAAGGTTTGCGGCGACCGCGACACGGTGGTCCGTGGCAACCCGATCTCTGTCATTCCCCAATTCCGAGCGCGCAGCCGTCTTGGATTTCGGAGATCGCCTCACAGCCGCCCGAAAATTCTTCCTAAGTAGTCGCAACGATAATCCTCTACTTAAAAACCTTCCGTACCTTTCGGCTCGTGCAAAATGCATGACTCCGCGGTTCAATGCGCGATTTCGTCTCGCATGTTCCAAGATATAGTTCCAAGGCTTCCTTAAAAAAAAAATGCACAGACTTGCGAGATAAAAAGAACATATTGAAAATGTAAAAGAAGAAATTCTTTATCTTGATGATTAAACTTTTCAAATTTTTGGAATTGCGATTTTCGGAAATAATAAAAATGTTTGAAATTTTTAATACTGCAACCTCTTTGGTTATTATATTTCTCTGTTATTTTATAGATTTTCGTGAATTTATATTTTCACATTAAAAATCTTCAAACTTGAAATTTTAAAAACTATTAGGAATTTTTAAAAATTTTCCGTTAGCTTAATAAATAGGTTTGCAGGGATATCTATAAGACAAGTTTATATATGAAATATCTAATGCATGTTTTATTATATTTAAAAAAAATTACAAAATATATATTATCAATGGTAGATACTTGAAGTCATTAGATGGCTTTAAGGTATCATGAAGTCCTCTTTCTTACTTGAAAACAATTTTTTCTCTCGCGGATAGCTCATTACGTGGCTATCAGTCCCAGGTGTTACGAGATTTTCCTTGCATCGGTCCCTCTTCGGTTTCCAATATCCCGCGCGAGATATTCTCGCTTTTTTTCCGTTCATCAGGCGCAATTTAAAAATTGATCGCTTTCATCTATTATCATCTCGTTCCACGGATGGAATTGTGGCGGAACCAATAATTAGGACGGCGAAGCGTAAGTCTGGCCTACCTGCCTCTCTGCCCTTGCCCTAATCCACCTATACATATATGTATACCTCCACCTTTTACCTTTATATCTACCTGCCCCGTGACGTCGAAGTTGCGCGCTCAACCCACTCATTCCGCTGCATGTCTGGACTCCTTGACTTGCCAGAAACTCACCGACGCAATCGGAACGGACGAGATAACGCATTTATCAAGAAACTGCTTTTCTGAAGAACCGAAATTACACGGCTCATAATCTGATTTCCATAATTTGAACAAATGTCTGAGAATGCAAAACTACGAAATACCATAAAATGTTTAAAAAAACAACCTTTAACGTGGAAATTATATTAAAATTATATTAAAACAGTAACGTGGAAAAAATATATAGATACGAAGAAGATATATATGTAAGGATGTCAAAATAAATTTAACGAATTATCGATAAAAATTGTTCGCTTATCGCTAAAGATATGAAATGTGTGAGAAGACAATAAGATAATTTATTTTAACGATAAAACGCTTTGAGAAGAAGTCACGCCACCTTGATAATAAGCGTAAAATTAAGTAACGCGGTGTCTAAGATGTGGATTGCACGAGTCGTTGCAGGCGCGGCGAAGAAGAAAGAAGCGAAGAAGAGAAACTGCGCGCGAGGCGGCCCGCCGCGGCGGTGCAGGGTGGTTCCGCCATCGGGATACGCCCTGGGCGTGAGTCGAGTAATTAAATACAAAGTGAACTCATTTGTGGAGCTCGGTGGCAAATAACATGTTACCCGGCAACTAGCGGTAATTTATGAGAGCGCCGTATGACGGCGATCCCTCCGCCGGCCCTCCACGAAGATTTCCCATCCCTCGTGTTTTGTTTGCGTCTACCCTGTGGCTCGCCAGGGCCCCCTTTGGTCCAGATGAATATGCATTCACAGATAGAGACGTGAGCTTTCGCGGACTGGACGAAAATATTTTTCGGGGCTGGGATACTTGTATCTGGAGGGACGCCGTTTATTCCACCCTCGTCCTCACGACGATCGCCCGACTGTCGACTGACCTTTCCCTCCCCTTCGCCACGACCACGTCGTTTCATCAATAATTCATTGAATCCAGCATGCTGATAGATATGTTCTCCATTAGATCGAGAAGCAAGCAATTAGCCCAAAATCATTATTGCTACCTTCCGAGAACGGATTGCCGTCCTTCATAACTTGCAACTCACTCGCTCGCCCACAAATTTCGGATTTTGGGCATTTCTTAAAATTTCTGGAGCACGAGGGGAATGTTAACAAGATAAACGTAACTTATAAGAATACATATTGCATTCGGCACATTTTTCTCAGAAACGAAAAACTCTTGTAAATATCCATTCCTTTTTGTATCTGTTTATAAAACGTTTAAAAAAATCGTCGAAAGTGATAGTATTAGTTTTTAAAAAATATAAAATCTTGAAAATATTCCATCTATTGAAAATATAACATATCAATTATTATTTAAAAATATCAATGCTTCGCACAGACTCTAATATATAAATTATTCTTATTGACTATCTCTACGATATATTATTATTAAATTACAATCATATAAAGACAAAAATTATAATTGTACAAAGAGATCCTTCTAAGATAAAAAATGGTACAATACAGTTATATAAATAATTTGTCGCCAGTGCAGTAACTGTCTTTAGTACATCTTTTTTTTTTAATTACCGGCTGAACTACTGCGTCTGCTGATGATGCGTGGCAGGATGCTCTTCGGTCCTGCTCTCGTGTCTACAGCCAGCCAGACAGGACGAACTCGTGGAGGCTTGTTAGGAGAGTGCGTGCCGTGCTGATTCCGGGAATACAATTACCGCATTATACGGTTCCGCTTTTCAGATTCCTTATTTTGTCCTTACAGATGAGTGCTGCTACCATGCCCGCCGCCGTTTCGTTTCGTTTCGTTGTGTTGTTGCCCAGTGATTCTTAAGCATGACGTGCGCTCCTCTATTCTGCCGAGCGCGTGAAACATTTCTCAAACGAGGGCCCCCTCGCCGTAACGAAGGCCCGAAACGAGACGGGCGATCGGCCCGCGGTGATTTCTTCGTCTCGGAACGGCAATCGATCCAATCGACGTTTCTAAGGATCGTAACACATATATGCTGCACGATCGCCTGTTGAATCGGTCGCTCATTGACGTCTCCATAATTTCATTCAGCGTCAAATCGTGCTCGTTATTTAAGAAGAATATTTTGTGCCTCCTGCTTAATCTGCTATTTGCGAATAAGCGTTTCCTATTCTCGTATTGTATTATCACTGAAAACAATTCTGGTTAAAAATTATTGTAAACTATTAAGTTCTATTATAATAACCAAAATATTTGATCAATCCTACAAAATTTTCTGATTTATCCGTTTTTAATCAGAATTATTTTCAGTGCAAGTATTTAAAAATTAAATGGTATCAGAATATCAATAAGATCTCCCTACAGTTTTTCTCCCGTTCACAAGGCATCGCCCGCAAAGAAATAGAACGACTTTACAATCTCTAATAGAGCAGACGCGCGTTCGTCGAAGTCATAAAGTCCCGATTCCCCGAGCGATCGGTATTCCATAGCTGACGACAGCTAGCGGCTAGTTTAACGCTTTCGGTGGTCAACCGCGGCGTAGAGGCGTAACGACGCCACCGCCACCGGGGGTGGGTCCGCTTCTCGTTTGCGACTTTGTGTCCTTCCCTGAAATCTGGGGGTCAATTAGCGATTACGTCGGACGAAATGGCATATCGGGGCGCGCGCAAATAACTAGGCGGCGCGCCTCGGCCGCGGCGCGATCAGACGCACCAAAAACCACCGGGAAATCGTTCCCGAGGTAAAATGAAGTTATTGTCGATAATCGTCTGTCGTATCCGGAAGAACGTAGATCCGCTGTCCGAGATCCTCCTCTCGGTGGTCGTCCACTTTTTCGGCCGTCCAATACGGAGACGTTTAGGGATGCGCGGTCTATCGTTTCTAATAATACCATTCTTTAATCGTGATACGTATATGATACAGTTATTGTGGATCTCCCCACACAATTACCACAAATTCCAAAAATTTGTCAGCTTAATACAAATCTAATCGTATTTATTATTTTTTTTTCATTTTAAATAATTATCGTGGAAAAATCATAACAATTATCCAAGTCACCTGCCTAGAAAAATTTTTACAAACTAAATAAATTTCTTTTATGTTGTTAATATTGATATTGATGATTAAAAAAATGATTAATTATAAGATGATTTGGAAGCAATTATACACAGAAAAATGTATACTACCTATGAGTAAATATACTTATTCTAAGTACATAGTAAATTTATATATCCGCAAATCTGTCATAAAGTCATAAGCGTTACATTTACTTAAAACATATTCTAGATTTATGACGAGTATATCTTAAACTATTATTAAGAAAATATTCTTTGTTGAAGAAAATTATTACTTAAACAAAATAAAATAAGTAATTGCTTTTCTCGTCTGTAGAATGACGTTTTTCTGTGTGTACTATTAAGTTTGTAGGTATAATATGAGGATAATCCACATTTCATATGTAAATGACACGTAAATGTTCATGATAAGAGTCATCTTCGCTAATAATCATATATTAGATACGCATTAAGGAATTAAAGGAAACTCACGTACGCCGACAGGGAAAGGACAATGGGAGGAAACAAAGGGTGCAATAAAGGAAAATGGTATACCTTCCTACGAATGATATAAGCGCCGGGGAAGAAGCAGGGTCACTTGCAATCACCACCGACCACCCTTACATTTTTTTAACAATTCATGAATAGACGCGCGCGAGCGCTGGCGTCGTTAATCGGGCGTAATATATGTATTGTAATATGGTAACGATCGGCTCGGGCCGGCCCGCCGCAGGAAGGTAGTCGTAATTAACTTAAGCCTAATAGAGCGTTTAGTAAAGGCTGCTTTGGGGTAGGTCCGTCGCATTAGCATAAATCATAGAGGCAAATTCCTGGCCCGTAGGCGAGCGCTAGTTTATCATAGTTTAAAAATGAACGGGTTACCCCTACCTGTTATACGTCGCTGGTAATTACGACGGTGGATTATCTCTCCGTTTCCCGACGAATTTTCCGCCGTGACTTTTCCGAGTATATACTTGATATCCAAAATTAAACCTGCGTAAAACGTCGAAATATAAAAAATTTCGTTTGTATTAAAAATTTTAATATAATGAATTTAAAACTATTAAAAAATTTTGTATTGTTAAAACATAATAAAATAATAGGATTCAAAATTTTCCATTATTATTAAAATTTTATATTAAATTCATGATGTGAGAAATGTGATTTTTAAATCTTTCGTAGATTTTTCATTAGTTAAATCTTATCATGGATATTTCTTTTCTTAATCGCTTTAATATGATCAGATTTAGAAGTGCCCGGAATAAATGTTGAACCGTCGAACGCAAATGGTACTCGACGTAATAGAAATGTAATAGCGCGGTAATGAGGCGCGCCGAAAGTACCATACGGTCCATGCCTTCAGCGATTCCTGAGCATCGTAATAAGCGGAAAAAAAAGCGAAAGAAGCGAGAAGCGTTATGCATGCACGGCTTTGATTGTGAGAACGCGAGGTCCGGGCGGAGGGAGGACAGGTCGTCGACAACAGGATGCGCCACTGCTTAATATTCAAATATAAAAATTGAATATATAGTTACCGTTGATTGTTCCGCGGAACCCTGTACGCCAAGTTTAATGCGTGCTAGGCGACTTGTGTGGTCCCGCACACAAAGATATTTTATAGATATATTCATCGAATCAGCTTTGCATCGAGGTTCCGCGGATGCAACGATACGTTTTATCGTCGGGTGCAATTACTTCGCCGATCGCGATATTAATATTACGCAGGATATAAAAGACTCGAAGATAACTACCTCTCTTAAGGGAAGAGAGAGAGAGAGAGAGAAATAGACCCGGATATAAAATAAAATTTGTAGAAGTCGCTCTTTGATTCTTCACTGTGATGTAAAAAAGTCAAAGTAAAATTGACAAACGCGTTTTAATTTGTAATAGTAATTTGTATTTTAAAATGGCTTCTCGAGACCCATTTAATCGGATTTCTACGAACAGGTCCCTTCGATTACCGCAAATTAGATTCGATTGCGCAATGGGAAAGTTAGCCGGGGAGAAAACTTCGATCCAGATCGTTCATCTCTCGATCGAGCCACTCGAAAGCGGGCAATAGCGTCGGAAGAGTTTTCAACCCTTGGCTGCATTAACACCCGAGGGCCGCGGGCGATCCCCACAAAGGACCACCTCGGCTATAAAAGCCATAAAAATGCCCAGTTTTCGAGATTAACGTTGCCATCGGACGAAACGCCCCAGTTTCCGAGCTTTGGGAAAATTTCGGCCGATTCGATCGGGGTGCGATCAAGTTGTGGGCGGGATATCTTTCCCACGAGTCCGGGGTCCTACCTCAACATCAGATGCGGACGTGTGCGTGTGTGTAAATTAAGATTTTCAATTTCCATTATAAGAAAAATGCTTTGCAATATTAGACAAAATATTACACCAAAAAATAGAAGATAAATATTGAAGTCTGGGAGAGAATAGTTTCCCTTTTCGGAATAACATTCCGAAAAGTAAATTACTTCGAATATCATAATATGATGTCCTCAATCTTGAAAAGATAATTTTACACGCGATCGTAAGAAAAAGAAGGAGCGAAGGAGGATACAGTGGTTATTTACTGATGATCGGTTATTCATCGGTACGTCTACCCTATCGAAAGGAGTTACCAATACCGCGACAATCTCGTTTGCGTGGAGACGATCCTTTCTGAGCAAATTCGTGGCCGCGATTTACACGTCTCTGCCCGAATCACGCTGCGCGCGCGAAAAGTCTCACGTAAATGTTTCTCTCTCGCCCGGTACAATGCCAATAACGTTCCCGATTAGCGTCAATGATGGGATAAATGGCTAAACGTTTTAACCTGTCGGTCGGCCGCGTCGCACAATGACGGCCGCAGGCGCGGCACCGATTTTTTCGACGAACGCCGGACCGGCGCATATTCCGGTCGCCATAGAAATGCTAACGCAGCTTAGAACTATCAAAAGGACCGCTCTCCTGCCACAATGATCCGGCGTCGTTCGACGATGCTGCCATTGTGTATATATGCCTCGCGTGCCATTTCGATTTTTGCTCCTCTCGCGCGCGGACTCGGAGAATGTTACAAAATTAGTAACGAGAAACTTGATTCCCGAAGAAATCCGGACTGTCGCTGTCGCCCGGCGGCAAGACGGAGGGAAGGATAAGTATATTCCACGGTTCTCTACGTGTGAATCTACCGATCGCCGAAGGTCGTCGGCGAAGATGCGAAGACACACTTGTGCGAGCGGCATCTAAAACGAAGAAGAGGACAGAGAACAGGATCGAGAAACCTCGTTTTACGAGACACCGTGGAGAGGAAAATAATTAATGTGGTCGATGTTAAATTTCGACAGTGTCTTTGATTAGCAAATCGAAGCGTTTACTAATACTTGAAATGTAAATTTTATCCATCGAGATACGTGAATTCGTAGAAAGTTATTTTTCTCCTAGACATTTCAGCCCGTGAAATCTGTTTCTACACGAAGGATTTCGTGTAGAAGAAACGAATTTCGATCTAGATCTCTGCTCTTAGGAAGGGACCGGATGAACAGAATAGTGGAGTATGATAAAAAAAAAGTCACGAAAAGCTCGTTCTGCGGCGAGAACAATGTAGAATGGAGTACAATACAAGTTAAGTAAGGTAGGAACAATGTAGTATCGGTCGTACAAACATGTTTCTGGACACGCTCGTCGCCGCGATTAATGCAAATCAGCGATTCTCGGCCTTAACACTTTCGCCCGTCAGAGCTGTCGTACGAGCGTGCGATGTGTAACACGTGTGAGACAAACGTAATCTCGTCTCGTAATTATCCCGACCGTGACTGACTCCTAACAACGGCCAAGACGATTGTTCGAATCAAATTATCGCCCGGGGTCGGCACGCACGCCGCGAAAATCGATAATCAATAATCTACTACGGGACTATACGCCGGGATCGGATGCGTCTGCACGAAAATCGCCGCTCCGCACGAATCGCGAGGAGACTAGGAGATTCCGGCCTCCTAGGCCCGTAGGTATGTATACACATGCATTCGTTGCACGATTTCCATAATTGGAAAACGATCGCCGTGCCGTTTAGCGGGCGCAAGGACGCGACTGTCTAATATCATTTCTTCCTGCTAAAGCATTAAGCATATTTAACATTTCAAAAATGAGAAGACAAGAAGACGCGAAATGTATGCGTAGATTAAAAGAATGAAATAGTATTGCAAATATAATGTCATAATGTTTCTATCTGTTTTCTTTACGAGAGTAATGATACACGAATATGCTCCCATTGAGAATACAAAGTTATGATAATAAAAATGTAATTTAAACCTTTTGCAATTTTATATTTCGATAATTTAATAAAAAACATAAAAATTATATTATTCTTATATTCTTTTCATTTCGCAGTGCTTTGCTAAGTGTCTTGCGATTATAGAAATTATAAGATGTGTATTTGTTTGTTAGGTCAAGAATTTTAAAAATTAATAAAATATTGTTTGTAATACAATATACTTAATACATTATGTGTTTAATATTTATTTAATAACATAATAAAGAACAGAATCGTTCAATAATTTTAAATAAATTTCGACTTTCTTCTGTTGTTACAATTTTTATTCTTTAAGCTATTATTGAAAGTATCAAGATATTCAGTATATCAAATGTTCATTATATTTAGCTTCAGAAAACATTGAAAATGGTTTAGAAAGAGACCACAAGTTAAAAGTTAATATTACACATTATTCCAGGATTTTTAAGTGAATTCGAATTCAATCAAGAATTTTGGAAATCAAGAAGCAGATCTTAATCTAATAATCGCGGTGGATGGATTAAATATCCAAAAAAATGTAGAAACATAATCCAGAAACGCGTGTATCTCGCTTCGTAAAGAATTCACGATATGAGACGATCAGGAAAGAGCGAATGAGAGAAAGAGAGAGAGAGAGAGAGAGATAGACGGGCATAACGAGAGTTTTGTGTCTTTAAGCACGAAGGAGCCTCACCTCGCGTGTTCGTTAAGCGTGACGGTGCCGGCGGCGGTGGTGCGAACCATGGCGGCGGTGGCGGGTGATGGTGGTGGTGCTGGTGCTGGTGGTGGTGGTGGTGGCGACGGCAGTCAAGGGAACGATCGGAAGCAACTTAAGGGCGGGGAATCGGAATCGAGGACTAGCAGCACGCGCCAGCCACACGCCTCGAGTCTTCCCGGGGCCTCCTCTCCTTCGTCCTGGGCCCACGGACACCTGGGACAGTTGGCAAGCGGGAGACAGGAGGGCCCCGGGATCGTCTACTAGAACGAGGCCTCTTCTCTTCGGGGAATCGACGAATCGAGTGTCGGCGGCGACGCGCGATACCAAACGATTACCGTCGTGTCGCTCGTTGCAGTCTCTCGAGATCGACGCCGATCGAGGATATCGGTCCCTTTCGATTGCTCTCTCCCTTTAAATGCTTCCGAGTCTGTCCCGATCCGCGTCTTTACTGCAAACTACGTCGTCACCCTCTGCGTAATCATCAATAATGCTATTTTATTGTGCAATATTATTTAAAATAATTAAAACTATGTCTGCATTAAGCTGCTAAAACAAGCAGAACGAAAGATCTAACGTTTTGCGTTGAAGACTGTATCAAGCTAGGATTTTATCTAGAATAGATTAGCGATCACTTTTTCGTTAATAAAAATTCCACCAGCTTGTTTTACAGGGTAAGCGATTGAGACAGCCGGAGAACCAAACCGCTGACACGTCGGCCAGGATAAATGATGTAACATCCTCCGTCCCACAAAGTGCGTCGAGATAATCTCCCGAGAGCGGATCCATACGTCACGTGCGCGCGCGGCCGCGTCCGCACATATGTAAAAATGCCTAATAGCGGAAACGGAGACGCGCTAAAGTTCGGAGCTTACCTGATTTCTTTTGGACGGTAGTTTGGCGGGCGCGGGTAGATTAAACCCTCGAAAGAGGGAAGCGGGTGCAGAGAGCCTGCTGCTCGCCGTATGCTCTCCATATGGCCCTGTCGTCCTCCCTCGACAGGGCCAACCCGTGCAGGATCGCGCGCGCGCCTCGTCCTCTCTCTCACCCCTTCTTTTATATATATCTAAATATATATATATGTGTGTACATGTTGGCCTTTACCTTAATTCTCACTACCCTCGGAGACGACGGGGGGTTCGGAGGGGGCTCCGGGATCCTCCGCGATACATGCACCCGTGCCTCGAAGAAATCGTGCCGAATCATGACGCCGGAAATCAACTCGCGACGACAGTCGGTGGCGAGATGAACGGAAAGGGGATGCGCTTCTTTTTACGACGCTCTCTTTTGTACGATGCTTGATTCGAGGTGAGGATGAAGAATTTCGCAGCTGACTGTTTGATATTTCCAGCGTCGTATTGTAATAGCATGACGCTATTACAGAGAGTGTTCAGTTTCTGCCGAATTCTGACTGAGTTAAAATTTCGGTGGATTCGTATTAAGAACTCGTTTAACGTATTCGTGAAAATTAAAGCCCTCAAGAGATCGAGTTTCTCTTGCGAGGGCGGAAAGACGTCAACGTCCTGTTTCACGTCTCGCGCGAAGCGTTACGGCGATACCTTCGCCTTCAGCACGATGAACAGCACCGCCGCCGTTCTCGCTGTATTATCTGAAATTGGACGGACGGACGGGTCGTGAGATTTATGAGAGCGGCCCAATTTGGGACGGGGGCCCCGAGATCCGCGCGCGGGATAAAAGCGCGAATTAACGATTTTATAAACCGGTAAAACCAACAAACGCCTTACGAGCGATCCGGAGGCGATGGCGCCGTCGCCGCCGCCGCCGCCTCCCTCGATGCCTCCGGATGTGGGCGGCGACGGTTTTCGATAGCCCGACCGGACGTTTTATCACGCGGTCCTCGTGAGAACCCGCTCGAATTTTCGTAAAACTCGCGTCGACGATGCTTAAAAACCACGACGCGCACTTGCATTTCATCTTGGAGTCAATATCTTTTTTTGATGATTTGTTTTTCTTGCAGACGCAGAGGGTGAACACTGAAGATGATATAGAATCAATCACGTAGAAATTTTACGTGAAAATATCACTACTGATTAGCTATAATATTAAACAAATTATTAATTTAAATTATTTAGTTATTTAATATAATTTTTCGAGTTTTTTTCTTATTAGTTTTTCACGTAATATTTAAAATTTCTACGTGATTGATTTTTATATCATCTTCAGTGTGATATAGAAATCGATCACGTAGAAATTTTTAAATTTACGTGAAAAACTAATAAGCAAGAAACACAAAAAATTGAATTAAATAATTTCAATTAGTAATTTGTTTAATGCCATAGCTAACATCAGTCATGATATAATCGGACAAAAAGTAGAACTAAAGAAGATAGGTACTGCAAAAATAATCTGGATATCAAATGTCAAGCCCCCGCACTTCGCAGCTTTCCCAAGCTCGAGGAAGGTTTTCCGAAAAGCAACACGATAACTCTCGTTCGTTTTGCCGTCTTGTGTTTCCCGAGGCGACAAATAGCTCGAGATCTGGATCGCCGAGTGAAGGACCGGAGGACGAAAACAGCGAGGCTCGTGAGGCAGCAGAATTTCTCGTTTGGGAGACAAATACCGGCTGATCCGATCCGCGATAAAGTCCGCGCGTTGAAATAGGTGCGAAGAGAGACCCCGAGACCCTTCCACCGAAGATCGTGTCGTCTCAACACCGTCCTTCGATCTTTTCGTTTTCTCTCATTTCGATCCCGCGTTGCTCTCTTCTCTCTCTCTCTCTCTCTTTCTTCTTCTTCTCTCTTCTGGGTTTTTGCCAGTATCGAAGGGTACGATCAGATTACGATATTCCCGCACAGTAACTCCAAAACTCGGAAGGGCGGAAAGAGAAATTTACAAGGATAGCACTTTCCTCACTTTGGATATCTAGCGAAGTTTTCCCGATCTTCCCGAAAATGCATAGTTAATGAGTGAGACGAAATACGCGTTTGGAAGATCCGACAGCGGGTCCTCTTTCGCCGGTTGTCCGTCATTAACAAATGCTGGGCGTCCGGCTGGTCGCGAAAAGAAAGGTTTCGGTGAAATACGATTAGTAGATAATACCTTACAGATTACGTGTCATTCTCTCCGAAACACACGCTTAGATCAAACCGATTGTTAAAGACGCTCGCATCCCATAAAGGATTTATAGAGTTTTTGTTTCTCGAATGATCAAAAATCCTGTTTACATTAGTATAATATTTAGAAAATTAAGAAGTGCTAAATTAAGTATTAACTCGAAAAAGATATTTAAATAAATCTATAAATAATTTTCAAACTTTTTAATGCAAATTTTTCTTCTTTTTAAAGCATACGACGCAAAATTGAGCTTCTGAGTTAATTCATTAGAAAACTACGTTGCTAATGATAATTCATTTGGTGAGCGATAAGAAAGCAATTTACTGTGGGATTAACAATGGGGAGATTTGTCCGAGATAACGACGCGTCACGTCGCGTCGCTCTTACTTGACGATACAGAACAGTGACGATGATCGGTGATGCCACCGATTTTTCTATGTAACAACCGTTTACAGGTGTCGAACATTCCTGATGGGACATCGGACACCACGGGATCGTGTCGTACCTCTCGTTCGGGCGTGTCATTCCGAATAGCCCGGGTGGTCCGGACGGGTTTGTTTCGGGCCCTATCCGTACACGATCTCGGTTCGATCGAAGGTTACTGGCGCTTATTAAACGGAGTGCGTGGAAGCGGAGCGAACAACGGCGGAGAAATTATACGCTCGTACGCTTCAGAGCGCGCTCGTCAGTGCCGAAAAACGCGCGTCAGTCCAGCCTTGTTTCTTCGGAAGAAATCAGCGCAACCCGTTCCATAGATTGTCAAACTATAAAAATCAAAAGAAATATATTCTATAAATATAAAGCAAGATATTACTGTATGTTATCATCATCTCAACGTACGTAGAACGCAGAACGGTCTATTCCACGAGTTTTCAAATTACAACGTTTATCTTCTTATGCAAGATTCTCTGAAAGGAAAGATAAGCGAGCATGACAAAAAAAAAATGCTTCATGCATTCAATTAACTCGCCAATGAGGAGACTATCTCTGCGACAGCGTGATTCTCTATAACTTTAAGAAATTTTAAAACGTTTATAATCACAGTTGTCTATAGACAGTATTTTTAAACATATTTATTAAAAAAAATTAAAAAAATTTATAGCCATATTACCGTCTTGGATTGGTTAGTAGTCCACTTTTATATCATGGATCCTTTCAACAAGGAAACCAATCATCATTAATCGTTTATATGGACTATCATCAGTAGTATCAATTTGATTTCACCTTCTCATAAAACCAAAGCTCTCTTCATCATTTAATCGTTTTGCTCAATTTCAAGCATTATGAATCTCTCTGCAAATATCTGTGGATCAGATATATGGGACCTACAATTTAACGCCGAGTCCGAACGGCTTTCTCTAGTCGGATGGCTACCTATGGCAAGATACTCTCAGGTTTTGCCTCTTCCTTCCGAGAGATGGTGATCGAATAAAAACTATTGATTTTCGATCGGTTTTGAACTCGAGTCTTTAGCTCTTAAAGCAGCGCGTATCTCTCTGCGCTATAATACGATTACCACGAGATATATTTACTGTAAACGATGAATTCTTTGTACAATAACATCCTTGATTTCGCTGTTTATACTTCTTACGTCTTTCGAGGCGCGTTATCTGTCAAGGAATAATATTAAACTCACGTTCTATCGCACGAGAATAACATCATCTTGAAATATTTGTTTTGGCAATAAGGATCGCAAACGAACGTTTGTAGATAGTTCATTTGTGAGCTCAGTTTCATATTATTACAATATCTTCATCTTTTTTAATGTTAAAACATGCAGTTGACGAGTTTCAACACTCTGACGTCGTTACGGCATTTCCCGTTTGGTTTCAGATTTTGACGTTTTGTTCGATTATATTGCTAGATTGTGGAGAATCTAAAACTTTGAAATATTGAGATTTAAAGGTTTCTTTCGTAAATCCAATAACGGAATATTTCCTATCTTATCATTCCCGAGTACGGATAAAAAAATTCTTTCATTTTATTTCACGGTACACATTCAATTCGGTTCCGACACAACAGTGTGTATTGCTGTCAGACAATTGGTACGTCGTGTCTTGCGATAGAATAATTCTCCCGGCTTTTTTTCGTCTCTACAATTCGTAATTATTAATTAGAAACAATTCTGAAAGCAGCGCGATACCTTGAGCTAATTGTAAGACCATATAAATTCTACCGCTCCTCGCGGTCTCTGGAAGATTCATGAAAGAAGTCGGTTTCGGAGACATCAACGCCGGGCATGTCTTGTCGCCCGCATGTAGATTTCGGTGTACTCCTCACAACAATTTTATGCCAAATCTTTTTCAAGAATTTCGAGCATATTTTTCTGGCATCGATAAAAATCAAACTGCACTTGCGAATAAAAAGGCTACTCAGATATGTGTGTATGTAATTCTATACAAATAGTTGCCTATTTTAAAATTAACTTTTATGAATAAAATAATAAAAATATTGTCTTTGAAATCATTTCGATTCATATATTATAAAAAGGGTCTCACTGCTACTTGAGATCAATCTCAAGTCGACCGCGCTGCTTGATCGCGTACTCGCGTCATTCGCCAAAGCAGATACGATTAATTACATATTTACGGCTAGGAGATAACGGTGAGGAAGCCCGTTAGCGTTAATAGTGGAAATATATCTTCGGACGGGTGTCAGTTCGTTGTCTTGGCGGGAAGAACGAGCGGCAGCATCTGTGCCGGCTCTTTCTGGCGATCTGAGCACGAACGACAGGTGCCTAAAGACTTTTATCGCGCTGTGGCCTCGCGCGTTATGGCTTCGTACGGCTTCGTCTGTCTCTGTATTCGTACTCTCTTTGCCCGACTCGTGGCGCACATGAGAAAGCCCTCCTCCCCTCCTCTTCCTCTCTTTATGATCGTATTAAAAACAACTTCGTCTCTTTAGCAGGTAGCTCGAGAAAGAAACCTGTCCTCGTGATGATCAACGATGGAACCGCATTTTTTTGCAAGTAGAAGATATTTCGACGGAAAGTTCTTTCTATTGCAATGCCAGTAGAATTTTTGTATACATATTGTATACATATGTAAACATATTGGATCAGCAAAGCTTTCACTAATAAAAAGTTATTAAAATAATTAGAGAGTAATTATGATATTAAAATAGAAAAATTCTAAAATGCTTTAATAGAACTGAGATATATTTTGTTAGCGATGAGCGCTTTACGTACTTTGTGCATTTTTTATTTGAATATTTTTGAATTATACAAAAATTTAAAAGTGTTCTTTACATCCCTATTGCAAATTCATTCTCTGATACCGCTCACGTGCGATTTAAGCAATCAAGAGATCCGTTCCGGAGATAAGTAAACGATTTGTCTGCTCCCGTTCAAGGAAAGCTCACTGCGGTCTCTGCGAAAGGGATATTCTTTACAGCCTGTAACGGCTCACGATGCAGTTACATCCGTTTCGCGGTTTAGTGCTGCAAAGCCGCGGCTTTCTTACGCGATCACACGCGCACGCATTGAGCCATCAAGGCAGGATATATTGAGGAAGAGGCGGTTCGCTTATTACAGACGAACCTGGGGCTCTTCCTCTCTCCTCCGGCCACAAATCAAATAACACTTTACCTTGACCGATAGCCAGAACACCTCGGCGGAAATAAAAGAGCGGCTGAGCTGTGCAGCTTACGCGTAAATGACACAATGCGTACGTGCAACGCGCGCGAAGCTTTTACGAGACGCGCCCGCGAAACGCGTCTCCGCCCTTCTCGTGTGGGATCATTTTTTTGGAACGATCCCCTCGCGCGAAGACACGCATTATCATATCCGTTAAAACTGACAAAATTAGAATTAAAAAAGTTGACATATTAGAATGACACGTGTCAAACATAATAAATTATCCTGGCTGAGGTAATATTATTTTTCGCAACACAGTCCCTATACAATTTTTAACGATACATATTAGTATCATAATTATAAAAATTGATTATCCATTTTAATTTGAGATTGTACTATTCCAGCTTTAATTCGAGACTGCGTTTTAAAGACCGATGTTTAACGGTGTGGAATTGGTTGAGCGAAAAATGTACTCGAAGAAATTATTGTGCAAAAAAGATCCAGCATTGACCGTTTAAGGTTTCCTATTTTTAATCGATTTATTCATATAACAGTCAAATTTAATTTACTTATTACTGATAATAAATTATATTTCGCGATGTTTCGAAAGTCGAGGAAAGAGAGTTTTCGATTTGCGACAATCTTCCTTCGGGCTTATATCTCAAACTGGAATAATTAAATCGGTGCCTCCTTATGAAACGTGTCTCGCAACACGGCGCGCGATAATAATCGCGTTGCCACGATGAGCGGTTTCTAAAATGCGTGTTGCTGAAAACTTACGTGATAAATAAGCCGAAATCTCCTCTCTCGAAATCATCTTACCAGCCGCTATCCCTGCGATATAAAGGCGCGCGCGAATTATACGCGGAACGAAGGGAGGAGGGATAAGCTCTGCGAGGGAGAAAATTATCCCGTCAAGATATAAGGCGAAAACGACGCGTCTCACGCACCGACGTCCGCCCACACCTCGTAACTCGTTAAGGGGATCCCTCAAAGGGGACCCCGCGATAAGCGGGGGTGACCCTGTCAGCGTTTTACCACCTTTAGCATCTTTACATTGTAATCCGGTAATTGCCGACCGGGAGGAGGTTGTCATAACGTTAACCAGGCTGGTTCCTAACGAGATCTCGTTTCTCACCTCATCGCGCGAAATAGCGAATGAGCCCGAAAAAGCCGCGAGAGGAGCCCCGGTGTTGTCGTGCCGATGAACACCCTATCCCGTCCCCCTTCCCCCTCTTCCTGCCTGTCAGTCACGCTCGCACCTCTTTTGTAGCAAAAAACGTAATCGTGCATCGCACCGGCCCCGACGTTAATTGCCCGACTCTCGTTTCCTTCTACACGGTCGCACGGACAGTTATCAGTCGGCCTCGGCGGAAGGCGCATTACGGTGATGAGATTCATTATTTGTTTTCTAAACAAATCCTCTCCGCTGGTGTTTTGCCGAAATTCATAACATTTTGAATGGCACATTCATCTTCCCCCCCGTTTCGCGTGTAGATGAGACTCGGAGAAGAAAAAAAAAAAGAAGAGAGATTCCGCTTCTCTTTATTATTCATCACCTCCGATCAATCATGTTTTCGCGGCAAGCTTTCCATGTGTTCCGGGGAGCTTTCTTCGGGATACGACGCACGTTTCGTTCCTGTTTATCTAGCGGGGCAAGTGCAGAGATCATTTATCACACGGAAGTATATGGGGAACACGATTGTGATAATGAAAATTGCTCGCAGCATCTGCGTAGGTAACGGTATGCAGCTGTGTGAAGTTGGCCCCCCCACTACTGAAAATCCAGTAACGGCCTTTACCATTCGATTGGTGGTCGTTTGGTGGTATTTGGTAGTCGATTCCCGAGGATTGGTAGTCAAAACTTTAATTAATAATACGAAAAAAAAAATAAACGCGCGTGAAGTTAGCCCCCTTTTCATAAAATTCGGTTTTCCAGACTACATAAATACT
>VBVQ01000118.1:0-49862 GCA_011636635.1 Tetramorium simillimum | reverse complement strand
GGGCCAACTTCACACAGCTACGGTATGCGACGGTATTACACGGGGATTACATCTCGAGTTTCTCTCGCGGCTAATCGCCGCGGCGATAGGCGCTTTCGCGAGTGCAGGCGATTTAAAAGCGGGCCACGTGCCATTTATCGCGTAACGATAAGCGCGGAGAGCGGGGGCACACGCGGCGGCACGTGCGTCGCGGTAGCGCAGCTGCGTGTGTGTGTGTGTGTGTGGACGCGCGGCATCGCGGTCCACTTCATTTTCTCGAACGACCGTTACCCTATTCATCTTATTATGATAAGTACTTGGAGAGAAAGGACCGCCGCGTGCGTCATATTATTTTAATTTAATATACACGCGCGATGTCTATGCTTATTTTACAGCGTGCCGTCTGCCCAAGTGAGCATTCTTTCTTCCGCTCTTTCGCATGTAATGAGGAAATTAGAACATCCTATCGTGCAGTTGAGATTACCTAGGTAGAACAAAAATTATAATGACACATTGACGTCAAAATAACGCCAAGGCAGTGATAAAATTACATAATAATGACATTTTGGTGTCACTTTGATGTCATTTTGATATCTCTTTGTGATTTCTTGTTCTACCGGGGTAATTAATCGCAACAGCACGTGTTAATGTATCCAATGAACGATACATTGCGCTGATGACCACACTTGACTTAAATTCGGTAATTAACATGTAACAAATATTGTCTATTCCTGCAAAAAAAAACATTGATATTATTCTTCTCGTGATGTCTGCACGAGCTCGGTACATCCGATCGAACGCCGATCTGACCCTAAATTCGCCGCTCGGGGCCCATCAATGTCTGAAAAACAAATAGCTCCTCCCCTTCGTTATTTTATGTACGCGCCCGAGCTCGATAATCAAATAACGTCGATTCGATCGAGCGCAGGATCCACATAATTAAAGAGTATACGTAATTACGGCCTTCTTTCAGACCGGAGTGTATTAAGTTATTATTAGTTATTAGTTGCTTTATTAGATTAAGTAAGCATAGAGGCCATGAGCCTCGAGCGTAAAATAATAACTCGCGTGTAGAATAACGTCTCTTCGGGAACGTCGGTCTCCTTGTCGTCGGTAGAAATCCCGTTTTCAGAGAATTTGATTTGGAGAATTTATTTTGTCTCGCAAAATACATTTGAGCTTCTTGTCGTGAAATAAAATAAAAATTTGAAATCTTTTGCTGCCAATTATTCCCATTGTTTTTCCCGATCGTCGACATTCGCTTTATAAACTCCTCGCGCAGGACGGGTATCGATAAGGCGATAAGGCTTAATTTTTCGCCCCTTAGAGCACAGGCCAGAAGCAACGTAATTTTTTTATATATTGCGTATTAACTTAAGTACTTTGTATTTACATAAAAAGCAAAATGCTTCTCGCTTATGCTCTATATAAAAAAAAATAAATTGCTAGTGAAAACCGCGCTATTTTGAAGAAAAATAACGTTTGACCAAAATTTAACGTTAATTATATAATATTGAATGCTACGTTTTTTCCCACACAATATTATTTTATGATCAGGCAGATTTTCAGTCTATTTTCAGAATGTATACAAGAATCAACAATAACTATATTTTTTTCTTAATTTTGGGACGAAAAATTGGGCCTTATCGATACCCCTCCTTTCAAAGGGTCAATATTATTTCGGCCCAAGCCCGACGGTCTGTTTCACGAGGAGAGGAGAACGTAGCCGCGCGTACCGTAAAAAGATCCAGCATCGGTAGCGCGCGGCGCGGCGTTCGGAATTCTATCCGGAATCCTTGCGATGCCTTTCCCGCGCGCGCGCGGCCGGAGAAGGACGATTGTCGGATATCGACGGCGGGGGCCCCGAAAAGGAAGAAAAAAAGGAAAATAAACGGTGCCTCCACGCCTTCCCGGCGCGTCGAGCGGACCGAAAGGGGAGGGTGGAGGAGAAGGAGGAGATGCTGCGAGATCGAGACGAAGGGTGCCCGCGCGCTCGCTCGAATCGATCCGATCCGCGCGATCCGGCCATCGGGGATGGATCGCGCGGTGGTGATGCCTCCTCGATTGTTACGAATTGTCTTGTGAAGGAGGGCCCCTCTAACGTGTATAAAGATCGCCCTCCGCCTCCTTTCAGCCCCCCTCCCTTTTCCTGCCGAGCGTGCCGTGGCTCGCCGTGACTCGAAGCACAACACTCGAGCGTCACGACGGACGACCGGAGCGGAGAGTTCGATCGATTCTCCTTCGGGAATCTCTAGCGTGCCTATATATTTAGCATATCCCCGATAACTGACAGCATGTTATTTCACCAACAAATAATACGCAAGAACCATTGTGGATCCGGGGCAGGAGAGCACTCGAGCACTGGAGAGCGCCCTTAAACGCTTTTAAATACGCGCGGGTTGCAGCGGGCGACCGGGTGACCGGGAGAGGAAGGGCCCGTCGAGCGGACAAGCGAGCCGAGGGGTGGGAGGGAGGAAGGGGCTCGTGAGATAGGGCGACCGGTGATCCCCGAGCGCGAGACCATGACCGGACCTTTGGCTACCTGCTAAATTACTAGCGACTGCAACGAAGAGAGACGACGATCCACCGACGTAGGAATACTTCTCTCCCGAGCCACCAATTATCGCGCGTCAATGGGGCCCCGGTCTTGTACGCGTGGCCCGCCGCCACGGTCATGTCCTCCTCTTTCTCCTTGGGAAAAACGTCTCTATTGTATTTAACGGCAAATTATCTGGAAACGATAATCGTCTGTTCTTTAATGTAAACTCGCGGCGTAACAAAACCTCGCTTTGCCGCTCGAGAAACGTGAGTCCTAGGATGCACGCAAAAAATACTTTCTTAATTAAAATGTAATAGAAATTAAATACGTACGTAATAATTCTTTTTAATTTCATTTTCAACTATAGTAAAGAACAAAAACGTTACAAAGAGAAATCTAAATCGATGGCTGATAGTTCATTAAGTGAAACAAAATACGGGCCATCAATTTCTAAGGATGAGAAAAAAAATAATCGAAGACAGAAAAATGAAATTGAAAAAGATTGGTACGGAAGAGAAAAAGCTGGCCGCTCAAAGTAATCAAAGTATTAATCGTATAATTGCTAAACCAAGAGTTAAAGTATCCTTGAAAAATCGTGGCCATTTTCACATCGATGAGCAAGAAAAAAATCGCGACGATGTTCTCATCGCTGATCCAAGAATCGGGAGTAATTTTTAGATACTCCGATTCTTGCATCAGCGATGAGAACGACGTCGAGGTTTTTCAAGGATACTTTAGCTCTCGGTTTAGCAATTCTACGCTTAACACTTTGATTGCTTTCAGTGGCCAGAGCTTTTTCTCTTCCGTACAGCAATCTTTTTCAATTTCATTTTTCTGTCCTCGATTTTTTTTTCTTGGCAGAAAAATCTGTTAAAAGCAAGATACTCTCGGGTTTTGCTTCTTCCTTCCGAGAGGTAGTGATCGAATAAAAACTATTCATTTTCGATCGGTTTTGAACTCGGGATCTTTAGCTCTTAAAGCAGCGGGTATCTCTCTGCGCCACGATCACCACGAGATATATTTACTATAAACGATGAATTCTTTGTACGATAATATCCTTGTCCTTCTCTTTCTCCTTGGGAAAAATTTAATGTCTTTATTTTATTTAACGGCAAATTATCTGGAAACGCGCGATAATCGTCTGTTTTTTAATGTAAACTCGCGTCGTAATAAAATCTTGCTTGCCGTTCAAGAAACGTGACCCCTGAAACGAGGACGCACGTAAAAAATTATTTCTTAATTAAAATGTAATAGAAATATAATAATTCCTTTTATGACAATTTGTCGATTCTTTATGATGTCTTTATGATGAAACTTGCAACACTCGTTTGAAGATGGTATCTAATATAACAATAATAAGTATACAAAAATTAATTCTTAATTGCAGCAACATTTTATAAGAATTATTTGAATAAATGAAATAGGACCAATAGTATATGTAAATACACAATTAAATACAAAGAAAGAAATATTATTAAATTATTAAGATGTAGCTCGGATCGAAAATAGTCTTTCTATTTAATTATTTTAATCGGTATTTAAACTTATATAATGTAAAGATAAAAAAACATTATAATTCGAGATAAAAGTACTTTTACGAGCCATAAGCGTAAAATTAATCATACGCCATATAATAATAACTCTCAACTATCTCAGGGAGAGCCACATCAGCTCCGCAAGAATCCTGCAGAGGGTAGATGATAAAAAATTACTTTGTGTATTAAATACGTTTATGCGGAGCGAGATTACGCTTCGCGGATCAAAAGAGTTGCAAGTTATCGATAAGCGACGACCGGTAAGTGTTTTGGTACGTGTCGCCCCGTCGAAACCCTCTTCGTCGACGCGGAGAGTTTACACGGCCGGTGCAATAAGACCTCAAACAATATAACGCTTTGATCGAGCCCATAATACTGGAAGTACCATTGACGCACTCCAGCAGCACAACGGATCGTTATAGCGTCCGCGTTTCTGGTACTCCTGGACTGGAAAGAGGGGAGAGAAAAGAGAGAGAGAGAGAGAGAGAGAAATTCGGGGCTCAGCCTCCGCGTTCATCCCCGCTCGTTTCCTTCTCTTCCCCTCGTATTCTTCCCTCCGTCCATTTCTCCACTTCGAGATCCGTCGAGGTCCGTCCTTCCTTCCTTCCTCCTTCTACTCTTCAAGGGAGAGAGCCTCGGTCCTTCTCTCCCTTCACGCCGGTTCCCACGATCTCCGACGCGAGGTAAAGCACCACCGACGCACACGTGCGCGCTCCTATAATCGTAATTATACGAGAGTAGAGAAAACAACGGGGCCGTACGCTTGCAGTCCGCGCACTCGCTTCTCATCGCGGTGCACGTGAACAATCGCTTTCGCGTGTCAAACATTACTTAATCCGTCAATTGCGACGCGTTCGATCGCGATCGTGCAATCATTAGGCCGTTAGATTTTTATCGGCAATTTCAATATTCTGTATAAATAAAATTATATTCTCCTAGTATTTGTAAGAATGTATCTCCCAGCGCGGCTTGAGATCTACTTGCGCGAGGCATTACAATGTCGAGACTAATGTAATAATGTTAAATAACAGCTGGACATAGATCGAGTTGGACGTATATATGAAAACGTATTGACGTCCCGCCGCGAATGGCCACACTTCCGAAATGAATCACCCAGTGTGAGATGACGGCGGGATGTGCGCGTTTAATCGCAAGAAGCGACCGCGGTGGCACGAGTATAATTAATAACTAGGACGTGGGTGTAATAGACCGGTTTGAACCCCCATGGTTCACGGTGTCTACGGCGAGACGAGACGAGACGAGACGAGACGAGACTGACGGGCGTAAGACTCTCCCTTTCGTCTCTCGTTCTGATGAAGTCGTCAGCATTTACCGGGCAGTTTGAAGATGTACAATACTAAAATGTCTGACTAGAGGGATAGACATCATTTGCTCATATTAAAATCTTCTTACTAAAGCTTATAAAATTAAAAGTATTGATTAGCACAGTTATCAGATTTGTAAAATGTCAGAAATCATGTTTCTAAGTAATATTAGAAAATAATATATATATTATTATACGGATTATATGTTATATGTATATGTATATTATCTGATATAATATGTTATACATATATATGTAAAATAAATATCTAAGATATACATGTTGATATGTCTGAAATATCTAAAATGTACGTATCTTTTTGGCGAGATCGAGAGCTACCCCTTTGCTTGCACTGTAAATCGTTCTTCTATTCATGATTTTTATTTAATAAAAAATTTTTAATTATAATTATAAGAAGAAAAGATATAAATAGACTTATTATATTAAAAGATATAATAAACTTATATTTTAAGATCTTTTTTCTTTCTTTCTCTCAACTTCTCTTATATGTATATCTTATGCATTTGTATATATTACAAATGATATATAAAGTAATAGAGCTCTTATTTCAACACCTTGTAGAGATATCGTCTTGCGAATCGTCTCCTTCACCTGCTCAGCTACTCATTGTCAGAGAAGAAGTCGTTCGTCCTTTCTGCTCGTAATCCGCACAAGTAGGACGATACGACGCGCCTAAAGTATCGCGTCACAATGAATAGGATTACTATTAGCGCCATTTAGCAAGCGTCATTCTTAGAGTACCTCGACCACGGTGTGTTTTATGTAATCCGACACGTTTCCTCCTCTCTCTCTCCCTCTCTTTCTTGGTTCGTTATATTTCGCGCGTATATTTCACGAGATTAGAATTGTCAAAGCGCGCCTAATTCGCGCCGCCGCGTTTCTCGCTTCCCTCGGTCGCCGAAGGAAAGAAAGAGAGCCCTAAATCGACCCTTTTCGCGTGTTCGATCGCGTTAACTGCGAACACGCGTAAGCCGATTATACGCGTACTCACGGTTGAGTGCCGTGTATAATCGAATGATGAAATAGAGAACTCCGCAAAAACTTCCCGTCGAGTCCCACCGACGCCCTCGCAACATTAATCGCCGACCAAAGTTGCCCGCCTATCCAAATTCGCGTGTCACAAGTGCATGTTTATAAACCTTAGTATTTTGTATACTCACTACCTAAAATAATAATAAAATGCAAATGTGAAGAGAATATCAGGGTTTTTTTTCCCTCCGCGCGCATCTGTTGCCGCAATTCTAATAATATTGGTTCAATATTATTCTCGCGATAGAATAGAGAGCCGGCGATTAGGCGGGCAAAACGCATGCGAGAGATGACCGTCTAGCCGGTGATACCTAAATATTTGTTCTCCTGTCGTTACCATTGCCGCTCGCCTGAGAAAACCGGTGCCGAGTCACGTCCTCTCCAGAGGGATTAACACCTAGACGAGTGACCCTCGAGAGAAGAACGATTGCAGTAGCCGAAAGACTGAAAATTGCAATGGTCGGTAGAGACGGGAAGCAACAGCGACGATTAAGGCTTCCGAAGACCGAAATCGTAGTTTTCTCCCTCCCTCCCTCTCTTTCTCTCTCTCTTTCTCCTGTCCGGACCTACGTCGAAGACGGAAAAATTCCGCTTAATTGACGCCCAGGGGAAAAAAATTGATTTTCGAAACTTTCGAGGGGCCGCCTCGGTTGAGAAAGGACTCGGAATCGTGGTGGCCCCGGGGGCCATTTCGGTGATTTGTAATGCGGCTTGAGAAAAACCGCTGGCCTCGTTTGTGCGCGACTATCTGCCAAAGGGAAATAGATGAGGGGAAAATGTATCCAGAAGATCGTAATAAAGAAGGTCAGTCTCATTATTAAGAGAGTTACTAATTGAAGAATTGGGAATTTCCAGAATAAAACATGCCGAGGACGCTCCTCGAAGGACCGAAGCTGAATGAGTCTCTCCTCGGTTGTCTTCAATGTCGCGTTGGATACAGGTAACGCCGGAAGAAGAGACTCGACGATGCAGTTGCGGGGCGACGCAGAATTTTCCCAAGCACGTCTTCGTAGAATGAATACGGAGCGTCGGTAGCCTAGTGATTAGGGCCGAGGAAGCGCCCTTCGAAACGAGGGGGTGGTGCCCGTGATTGAATCGAAGTTTCCAGCCGGAGTGCGAGACAGTTACGAATGCTCTCCTTCGAAAAAATTGACGAGTTTCACACGACACGCCTAGAATACACGGTGAACAATGAATCCATTTATCTAGGCGGCGATGTAACGTTTCCTCTCTGAAAAAAAATAAATTAGATTACAAATGTCCCAGTTCTATCGTTGTTATTCATTAGGTTTATAAAATTGTTATCAAAACTCTCGAAAATTCGGTTTCCGATAAAATACACCGCCAATTTGAGAGATTCGTCAAAATTATACAGTTTGATTTTACAGCTTCTCAGCGCTCTCCCCGGAGAAGAATTTCGAAATTCCTCTAAACTGACGCTGGTAATTTTCGTAAATCGTCGTCGGTGCCGGTGAATGCCGGCAGATTAGCCGGCGCCGAGAAGAATAGACTCAAAGAAGAGTGAAACAATCGACGCGGCCTATTTGGAGATTCGTGCATTGAAATCGACGGTACAATGGACGTTGTTCGGCAGCCCGCGAGACAATGAGGCCCGCGCGAATGAGGGAGGCAACAACGACGAAAACGAAGGTGAAAATGAAGGCTATAATGTAACAATGCGGCACCCTCCTGCGCGACCGAGTGGTCCCGATCGAGAGCAAGGCTTCCTTCTCGAGTCCTTCGCGCTACCAATCGCTCGATCGATTTCCTCCGCTCGATCGAAACAGACAGGCTGCATGTTACGCCGCGTCAAATTATTACCGATATTTCACAGGGAATCTCGAAAGAGGAGGCTTTACAAGAAGGATGCGCCGACATCGCAGTCTCTTCTTTTCTTATTCCTACACATAGAAAAATATATACTACCTACGAGTAAATGTACTTGTTCTAATTTGATAAGTTTATATATCCGCAAATCTGTCATAAAGTCATCTCATAAACATTACATTTACTTAAAACATATTCTGGACTTGTGATATATAATTAATTAATAATTATATAAATAAAATTTTATAAGAATTTAATTTAAATGAATAAGTTTTTAAAAAATGACGAGTACATCTTAGACTATTATTAAGAAAATATTCTTTGCTGAAGACAACTATTATTTACACAAAAAGTAAAATAAGTAATTTTTTTTCTCGTTCGTAGAATGATATTTTTCTGTGTGTGACCTCTTCTAAATAGCAAAGACACGCGAAGGAGGATAAATAAGGTCCCGATCGGAATGCATCGGAAGGAAGCGGAGGTGTGCCAGTTAAAACTCGCCATTAGAGCAAACGGTGCGTGCGTACGTAACGTGCAGGGTAAATTACACGATGCACCGCTCCGATCGGCCGCCCCACATTCTCCGATGCTCGCCCGGCGAATTTCGGGGCGCTCGCCCGGTCAGCCGGTTCCCAATGATTATCCACTTAAATCGTGAAGTCGCGAGCAATTATGTGGGGGTGCGAGGGTTAATTCGATAATTGCGTTATATTCCGTTCCGCGAGTAATTGCCACCTTTCCGCGAATGCAAATCCCTCCCCGCCGCGGTAACACCGAAACTTACCATCGCCGGCTCAACTACACAAGACGATACCCCATTTAACCATTTTACTGTCTCGCCCGCCGAGATCTCGTTGATTGCACGGTAATTAATGAAAAATCTGTCACTAATTTACCTTAACATGAATAATTATATTTCGATTTCGCCGGCTCTGGGATCGATTTACATGTGACTGCGACTCTATCACTTCATCTGATGTAACTTTGTAAAACAATTAAAACAATAACTTTATGAAAATAAAAAATTATTTTATATAATTCATGATTAAATAAAGGGCGAGATCATCTGTTGCTGTTACGAATACGTAAAGATCTTCAAATTTTTATTTAACTGTTCGTTTGATTCAATTTTCTTTTTTTCCGTATAATTTTTTTTCACGCATAATGTCACGTTACAATCTGATTATCCTACGATTTTATATTTCTGACGCGTTTACGAATCAATATCTGCAGATAGGAATTCCGCGCGAGCGAGATCCAATTGCGGCGAGAACATTCGGAAACGCGCCCAGAGAAACGAGAGCGAACGGAAGAGAAGAATGCGAGGAAGCGAAGGAAGACGAAGAAGAAGAAGAAGAAAGGAGCGAATCGAATCAAGCGCGTTCGGCTGCAAGCGAAGGTTAAAAGAGGGGAGAAGCACGCGTCCGCCACGCTCCCCGTGCACACACCTGGGGCCAGTTGGCCAGCGAGAAGAAGGCCCTTCTACCATTGGGCCCACAACCAAAATGTCCAATTATTAACAAATTATGATCGCGAAATTGGAGAGTCTTCCGGAAATACGGAAACGAGAACTAGGCGAGGAGGACCTCGAACGAGATCCGCGGCCGTATCGCTAATATCGTCGACAGGCTACCCCCGAATGATTCGCCTTCTCCGAAAGATTCGCCGAGTTATTAAGATCCGCAGTGTACCTCTCTCGGCAAAGTCATTTAAAATCTCAGAAAATGCATCGTCAAATTTAAGAATCGTTTAATTAAACAGAAATTAGAATTAAAAATTAGATTATGAAACAAGTCATTTTAACTGCTAGAAAAAAATCAGATTATCAAATAATGCTTAAGAAAAAAAATTAGATTATGAAACAAGTCATTTTGACTGCTTTAATAATTCTAGTGTTAGTTTACTTATGTGAATATCTAAATTAGCTTTGAATCGATTAGATTAAAGAGACGAATTTGAACCGATCTAGCGAGATAGCCCGGCAAACTTTTAAGCAGCACCTAATTGCTTATAGACACCAAAATAAAATACACACGTTATAGCTTCTAAGAAAAATAATTATTATAGACGGACGGATGATGTTACTGTTAAAAGATCTACGCGCGTAGGGGTGAGAGGAGCGCGCCGCTCTTTTTAGATCGATCCGATAGCGTTTGAAGGAACTCGTACGATATCACGTCGGAAGAAGCGAAATTAGTGAAGCGAATTTCCTTCCCCGAAGACCAACCGTTCGTAGTTCCTCCCTCGCGATGGGTATTCACCTCCTTTTCTCCCCGATGCCCTTTTACGAAAATTTACGGGGCACCTGCCACTCCGTCGCTCCCTCGTTGCATTTCGTTACGTAATCGCGCCGCACTTGATTCCCCGTTTGAGTGTATGTTCCTGTCTACATTCGAATCGACGATCATCCGTAATCGAGAGTCACGTGTGCCTTGTAAACCAAGCCGTCTCTCTCTAGCTCTCTCCGTGCAGCGGTAGCAATCGCGGGACACGGCGCCGGTTACGGTACTAGTAACGCTAAGAGTGGCATCTGCTTTTGCGTGTAACGGCCGCGTATACAGTTAATTCGACCGCTCGAAAATCCTTTACCACCACGCGGGAATATGATTACACGCGTTTCATTCGGACACAAAACAGTCCCGCAGACACACGGTGCGTTGCGTCTAATCGTCCCCGGGCGTGCATCCTCGCGGTAGGTCACAGACACAGATGCACGAAATCGTTGATTATCCCGGCGCAGATAGCCTCTTTCGATTTTCGAACAGTTTTCTTTGTGCTCCTATAACATAATGTAACGTGTATTGGATATCGATTGGTTGAAATATAAAAGAGTGAGAAAAGCTAAACGTTTCGTATCTCGCTAGATTCAAATTCTTCTCTTTAATCTAGTCGACTCAAAACTAATTTAGATTTTCACATAATTAAATTAAGAATGATCAAAACAGTCAAAATAACTAATTTAATTATTTTAATTTTTAATTTTTTTTAATTTAGCGATTCTTAAATTTAGCAATGCATTTTGCATGACTTTTATTGAGATATTGATGATTTGAGAGAAATTTATTTAATCGTTTATTGAGTAAATGATTAAATTAATCAATTAAAAATTTCTCCCTTCATCCTTTTTTAAGTATATAGGGAGAAATTAAATTGATCGATTTAATCATTTATTAAATACTTAAATAATAAAAATTAATCGTTGGTAGTTCTAATTTTAAGTTTAAATTCACGATTGAGAGACTAGTAAATAGAATGCAACAGCGAAAACTCGATAATTGTTATTGCTGTCAATTATATTGCAGTCTTGTTCTTTTTATCAATGATTACACTTACTTTCCGTATAGCATTTCTCGTAAGTAATATCAAAGAGCAATAAAAGATCACGTAAAGATTGTCGGCGGTGCCGGGTATAACTACAAGGAAGAGAGATCAGCGGTGAGAGAAGAATCCGACCGATAATTGGACCAACTTGGTCACCGACAGGAAACTGAAGTAAAGTGAAAAACTTCCAATGACATTAAAGTCGCATTAGCCGGGACTAAGAAGGAAGCGGAACGACTTTCCGGTCCATTTGTTTCCACGTGTGGATTACATGCCAAAAGGACCGACAGTGAACTTTCACGCGGTCTTCTAATCCCGTTCTCTGAGAAAATCCCGCCGATCTCGCATACTTGCATCATCATAAATGACAGGTTCTATAGGACTGGAAGACAACGAAACGTATCCTAATAAAGAAACGCATTATAAATTATAGAAACAAACATTTAAAACATAAAGACAATTTTTTCTCATTAAACATATTCAACAAAATTTTACTTGCAAAAACATTTGATATTAAAAATAAAAGAATCTTGTGTGAATTAAGAGATTTATATGAACAATAAAGTTCTATTTCTCTTGATTAATTTCACATAAGTATCGGCTTTTATTAAAAAAAAAATTTTAACTGAAATTTGAATTGTTTACATAGAAAGCAACGATAAGACAAAAAGGAGCAAAGACCTGAGGAAGATCTTATGTCATCCAGAAGCAAGGATCTTGGAGTAAGATTGCTCTTCGATTAGACCCACGTTCTGCGCATCGGTTTGATTAATCGCCGGCCCTCGGCCGGATACATTTTCGCGCATAGGGTTTTATGAAGATATTAACGAAGGGTCGTTTTCGGTAAGCGGCCATATAAGCCGTAAGCGGACGCGCGCAAAAAGGAGCAGCAGGTCGGTGCTGGTTTTGGCGCTGTCTAAGACGCCTGAGCCGACCACCGATCGTACGACCGATAACCCGGTTAACCCCACCAGTCTGTTATTATAATATTTGCCGAGCCGAAATATAGTGATTGCTTATTTGCTCGGGCCCAATTACGTTGAAGCGCGCGCCGGCTAAGGGCCCGCGCTACGTGACGACGTGTAGGGGGATAGGTACGGGAAGGAGGTGCACTTAGTCCCGAACGAGCCCGGCCAACCACCCACCCCGTATCCTATCTACCTGCCTCGGCTAACGTCGGCGACGCTATAACGATTAGGTTCGCACGATCAGATACAGGCGAGCGTAATGTCTATTATTGCTCGCGGAGAACGCGTTACATCGAATGCTTCAGCGATATCGACGATTTTTCCATGAAAAATCACGCCTTTCCTTTCCTCGTTAATGCGTTCGGTCCTAACAAGAAAACGGAATCGTAAAAAACATAAAGAAGAACTTTGGCATTCTCGCCATTCAAGAAAATGATCAGTCTTATTTCATTTTTATTTAAGTATTGAAATTATGTATATATGTATGCATTGTATTTTTTTTCATTGACTGGACAGTATTATGATGAAAGAATAAATGGATTAATGATAATGACATAATAAATGAGGGACAAACTTGTAATACCACAATCGCTGTAAAAAATGCTGTATTGTAGTAAATGAAGACAATATTCTCCTTACTTTCTGCATTTAAATATACAAAGAAATAAATTTTCTTATTTATTTACGGCTTCCATAATTTCAGCAGACCATCTTCACTGTAAGAACATAACAAATTTTGGTGGGGATGATGCGACAGACCGATTACGTCCTTCTCGTGTATCTAAAAAGGCCAAGACGCTGTTAATCGGAATAAACAAATGTCATGATAAAACGTGAAGCCATACTCACATTCAGTGTCCTCTCGAGCTTTCCCGACGATGTGGAAAAACAGTAAAGTACAAGATCCTCGCCGACGCAGTAGATAAATTCGCCACGCGGACTCACTACTGTAGTTACGAAGTCACCTCCCTCTCGTTTACCGCTGGAGAACGATCTTACTATTTGCCCTTGCATATTCATAATTACTACTGTATTAGAACGATTGCACACGACGAAGTGCTCTGGGTTTCGAGGAAGAGCATGTATGCTGTTTACTGTGAGATCAGCGGCTCCTAATGACTTGTAAGTGCCTATGCACTCGGTGGTCTTCAAGCTCCAAATTTTCACAGTTCCATCTGATGACGCACTACAAAATAATGACACTCGTTTGTCAAAATAAAAATTATTATTTTCAATTTGCATAAATACCTGATTATATTGTGGCCATCTGGAGAGAAAATGACTTCATTGACAAAGGAAGAGTGACCACGGAATTCTTTAAGAGTTTTTCCAGATTTAAGGCCATGTATTCTACAAAATTTCACGACTGTTAATAATGTTATATTTAATATATTGAAGTATATTTGCGATATGTACTCTTTTCATTTTACCTTATAGTAGTATCGAACGAGGCCGACAATATTTGACTGTTATCTCTGCTAAATTGTAAGCAAGTCACGCCTTTCGAATGTGCTTTCTCAAATCTCCTTAAGCATTGTCCGCTCTGCACCCTCCAAACTTTAATTTTACCATCCTGACCACCGCCCGCCAACATCTCGCTGTCACGACTGAACGACATTGACAGGACTGCTTGTTCCATCATCATAAAGTTGTCCTGCGCCTGGTACTTTAAGTCCTTCCTAATTTTGCCGGTCGTGAAGTTCCACACTTCGATAAAACCATCCACCGAGCCAGTCACTAGGTATTGGCCGTCGGGTGAGAAACGCGCGCACTCCACATGTGACTTTTGGCCGAATTTAATTTGCTTCGACAATTGCGTCGGATATTTCTCGTCTTCCTGATCGCGAACTGCCGCTTTTCCTCGGAATAAATCTATCGTAGTGCCAGGAGGTAGCAGACCCTGATGCTGCTGCCACTTCAACGCCTGTCCCAATAGGGCGAGCAATCTGCTAGATGGTACTACCGATACTTCGCCAGCGAGAGCAGTGGCTATGTACGCTCTTCGTTTTTCTTTCGTGCTTCCGTCGGGATATGCCTCGCGCGGATCAAAATATGAGCGTGCGAGCAAATTCTCTGCAAAACAATGTATATGATATTACAAGCAATATTGTATAATTATAAAACAAAAAAAATTGATGTAAGATATAGATATATACCTAAGTGAATGTATCTCTCAGGTTCTTGTTGTTTCATCATGATCATTGGATCAGTCTGTCTTAGCAAGGAACGTGCCGCGCCTAATTCTCGTAGTTCTATTAATTCTAAAACAACCTACAAAATAATAAAATATATGAAATATATCGTTTCATCAAAAAGTATAACAGCACAATTAATTATAAATCTTTTAACTCAGATCTGAAATATCTAGAAAAATGTCTGTATATTACAAATTTGAAAGAACATAATGGTATACTTAAGACTATTACATTAATTTTAATGTATTATTGTATTAATATATAATATATAATGTATAATTGAGAATCGTTTATAATAGAAAGGGTAAATGTAACAAAATTATATATTTGAGAAAAACAAAAAATTTTTATTACAAGCAATATAAATTTTTCAATAGGTTTTATATTACTTTACTGAAGAGAGGGCCTCCTAACACATTCCCTGTACTTTACTTGACTTTCTGCCAGTCATTAAAATTTTTCTTTTTGCAAATGTAAATAATTGCATATTATATATATCTTGATATCCAATAACTGTCACAGCAGTGAATATATTCAAGTAAGTTTTCATTAAAAAGTGAAATAAAAATGTGCTCTAATTTAATATATTTACCTGTTCATACAGGTCTATGAGTTTCTTGTCAGGTAACTTTAATGATTGTATAGCTTTCAAAACTGTGTCCCAATGACCATTATTTATGTCGGCGACAAATCCATCCACGCTGTCCACAGTATTCAGCGACACACCTGTCTCCTCCTGTGTGCAAAATGTGTCAGTAAGCAAGCAACAAAAGAAAGCCTATATTATAACGTTGAAGAGGAAATACCTGTAAAGTTTGCAGGGTCTTCACAAGATTGGACTCCTTCAGATACTGCTGTATCAGTCGGATCACACTGAAAAATAATGAAATATATTGAATGATGCAATTTGTTTCTATTGACAATAGTAAAATCATCAAAATCATTTTATGTCCAAATCCATTTTTATCAATGTAAATTAACTTCAATCTCAATTTAACTTAGGACCGATTCTTTCAACTTCTTGGTAAGCTAACAGTTAAATCATGTCTGAATCAAACTTTTCTAATTTGAAGATAAAACAAAGATAGACGTATGCTATAACTATTACCTAATCGACACAGAACATAACACAAATTGTTATATTACATTTATATTGTTGAGTGCAAAATTATAACATAGATGTAATGTAACTGATACTGTGTCGACTGGGTAGTTAGCTTATCAAAAAATTGGAAAAACCGGCCCTTATCATTTTGCACTAGTTCTTAAAACAAGAGACTAAAGTTCTTAGAACTAAAAAAATAAAAAATTAAAAAATAAGTTAATCCACACTAAGATGCAATGAAATTACTCACTCGGCGGACTCGATTTCGATCGACATCTCCAAATATCTTTCAATTCAGGCAGGCAGAGCAAAAACTACTACGATCAAAGGTTATGTCCTAAGCAACCTCTAGTGTCCGGCGACGCGGTTTACCGCGCGTCCGCATCGTTCGCAGACGTAAATGCAAGAGCGGCCGTGGCCGCCCGATCGTAATTAAATATCAGCGAATGCCGTCCCTTCCGAGAAAAACAAAACGTCCGGCACGCAAAGCAAGTCCCTCCGCGCGCAGCCCGAACGCTCGCCAACGCTCAGTCGCCGGCCGCTTCCGCCAGGTGGCGTCGCGCCCGACACGTCGTGCTCCAGATTCTCCTCTACCTAGTCCACCCTGGTCCGCGCGCAGCATCAATAACACACGGGCTACACAAATAAAATGCGGCTATTTAAAATCCGCTCCTCGACAATGTGAGAGCCGCGATCTTTAACTGGGCCGTGAGTATTTCGGCGACGTCCGTCCCTCGCCTCGCGCCACGTTAATTCCCCGCGGCCGCGAAAAATCGACCGCCGACGGCCAAGCGGTGCTCCCGTTGTACATCTGTCAGAAAGTGATGGCAAAGTAGTGTTTTTTTTTACTTTTTGTTTTGCTTCTTTCTCGTTCGTTGCTCTCCTTTGAAAAATCCCACTCGATTGTGGCTTTGGAGACGCTCGAATTGTGAAACGGCGGCCGCATGAGTGTTTGTGTAACTCTCCCCTCGTTTTCAGTTTCAAAGTGCAAACTTTGATGCCTTTCAGATTCACGGCCACCTTCCTCTAATCATGAGAGCCAGTCTTCTGTTCGCTATTCTGCTTCCAACGTGGGCCGGCGCGGTCGTGTGCCCGCAGCATTGCACGTGCAAGTCGGTTGGTGCTCAAGCCGAATGGTTGCGTCTCAAGTGCGGCGACGGTTTGGAGGAGATTAAGGATGTTGATGTCAACAAAGTCAGCGTGGAACTTATACAACTGTAAAGCACCTTTTTTTTGCACTTTCTGTATACATATACCTTTGGTTTGTGACGATGGTATGATAATGGCCCGAATTGATTGCAGGGACTTGAGCAAAAATCTGATTTACGTTATTCAAGCAGATGCGTTTGTGAATCTGACAAATCTCAGGCGGCTTGATTTATCGAAAAACAGGATTACTTCTATAGGCGAGGATTGTTTTAACGGCTTGGAAAACTTGGAACGATTGTAAGAACTCATACATAAAAATTACCTATAAATTTATTTCAGTCCTGTGTAAGTCCTCATAAAACTTATGATTTCAGAGATTTGAGCCAGAACCAGATATCAACGATAGACAGCTATGCGTTCAAGAAGTTATCAAACCTCAAAAGGCTGTAAGTCTAAAGTGAAAAAGCCAATATAGAAATGTTTTCTATATAAAGATATTTCTTTTCCTCTTATGCATTTTTTGCTTTGTTGCTCTAGCGATTTATCTGGAAATAAAATTGCTGCTCTGGTGTCATCCTTATTTCATGATTTATTGGCCTTAGATCGTTTGTAAGTTAATGCAAGATTTATTTATGCTAGCAGATATTAATTTTACTAGCTTTCTGTGTATATATATTATTACGTGGAAATGTATTTTGTATTATACAAGAATTCGCGTTTCTGTATTTTTAGGAAATTAAATGGAAACAGTTTGACTACTTTGAAAGAAGGAACGTTTCACGGGCTAAAGATGTTAAAACAGCTGTGAGTAAAACCAATTTACACTTATTTCTCATTAATATATTTATATAAAATTTATAACGTGATTTGTGTGTGTTTCAGAGACTTGTCTAATAATCCTTGGAAATGTAATTGTGACCTATATTGGTTTAGTAACTGGATTTACAATTCTTCAATTAAATTAAAGTAATGTATACTGCGTATCTGTGATTAATCGCGATTACTTACCATTGATAACCTTTATTTGGTTAATCCTAAACGTTCGACTTAATTTTTTAGTCCGACGCCCAAGTGCGCATCACCAACACTCGCCAAAGGGCAATCATTGAAGAAATTAAGATTCTTGGAGGAGCTTCAATGCCAATGGATATCGCCGGCAATTGAAATTCGTCCGGTTCAAAACCAAGTGGTCTTCGCTGGAGATTCGATTACCTTGAAATGCAGGGCGCCCAGTATTACGGTAGACAAAAGTGCCAAATTGAATTGGTTGTGGTATCCTAACGCTTCCGCCGAAATCGTGGATTTAAATGCCTACAAGGATCCGCGAAAGAATTTACCCAACATTAAGGTTGACAACAGATATCTTTCAGATAGCGGCATCGTGGACAGGTAATTTTTTGAAGTTTTTCGAATTCAAAAATATTATGTATTAAATAATTATTGTATCTTTTGTGTTGTCTTTCAGCGCTCTTAGTATAGTTCCGATCAAGGAGGAACATAATGGACAATGGAATTGTTTATTGGTTTCCGTAAATGGCAACAAGTCAAAGGCGGTCAGCGTTATTGTAATATCCGAACATACGCGTTACTGTCCTCTAGCAGGTAATTAATCAAATCTTACCCTGTTAAAGAATTGCTAATCACGTAATGAACCTAATTTTTTTAGTCACGAGAAACAACAAGGGCATTTACACATGGCCGAAAACGATAGTTGGATGGAAAGCGGAGCTGTCATGCGAAGGCAGTCGTCTGTCGGGCTTGATGCAAACCCCTTTGAAAGCTTTTTATCATTGTAACGCGAGCGGTCAATGGGAACATCTAAATACGGAATCATGTCCATACATATCTCACACAACGAAAATTTTGGAGCAATTTTCGAAAGTTAATTTATCCTTGACGAAAAGCAGTCTGCTAGAGACAGCTAAGAGATTCAAAAATTATACGGGAAACGGCTCGGTGAAGTTAACAGATCCGGTTGAAGTCCATTTCATTGTGCGAACCATAGAGAATTACTTGAACTTCTTGGTAGATGAGAAGGAACTCGGAATTATGTTGGTCGACATCATCAGTTCGATGATGAAATTGCCGAAAGAGATATTAAAGAGGGCGGAAATAAATTTCAAAGCCTGCACGAGACTGATAAAAGCGATCGAACGTATTGTAGAATTTACACCGTCCATACAGTCGCATAAAAAATACATGGCGCTCGAGGAGTTTCGAGTTAAGCGCGACAGTTTTGGTGGCTTGACATGTACATGGTACACAAATATCGCTACAAATGCTGATTCGGATGCGAGATTTCTACACTGCACAACAATTAACAGGACGACGCCGATCAATACGAAGGATAAGGCTGTAGAAGCTTCCATTCAATTACCTGCCTCTTTGCTGCAACACGGTCAAGACGGTGTAATAGCTCAACAGCTCATGATATCTATGTATAGCGATAGCAGATTATTTCCCAAGACGATTGCAAATGATAGCATGGACATAGCAACGTGTATCGTCGGCAGTAAATTAAGTAAGTCGAAAACCGAGTACAAAAATTTATTTTCCATTTCTTTAAATAATTAAATAAATTCTTGTATAATTCTTTGCAGTTGGTACTTCAATACGAAATCTGTCCGATCCGGTTTATGTCATGTTGAAGGCACCGTTGTATCATTATAATGGAAGAAGGCCGAAACCAGTGGTATGGGACGAAACGTTGAACAACGTGGGAGCATGGACCAGTGATGGATGCCATTTAACTAATCTATTAAATAATCTAATAGTTTTTCATTGCGACAGATTGGGATATTATGGACTTTTGCAGGAAGTTTCGCATCTTGATGTCGATGGAAATAGGTATGAGATCTATATATAATTTTTTTATTTTCTTTGGATTTTCTTTTCGATTATCATTCTATTTTTATCGCATGTAACTTTTGCAGTTTGCACGGAGCGAAATTTAGATACTCGCATCCCGCGATATATGTCGGAAGTTTCGTGACGATAACTTGCTTGATGATTACGTCTGTGACGTATATCATCTCCTATACATCTATCACGATGCCTAAGAAGGCGAAACATTCAGTTATCAACACTTGGTTCGCCATGGCGCTGTTATCATTTCTATACAGCATCGGCATCCAGCAAACAGAACACATCGAGATTTGTCAGGGCGTCGGTCTTGCTTTACATTATTTGTCACTGTGCTGTCTTCTGTGGATGGCAGTATCTGCTAGGTAAGTATATTACTTGTTTATCAAAGAAAGAAGAAGTATTAATCAAGAATTAATCCTCCTGTTCCAGCAATATGTATAAGAAACTAACGAAACCAGGCCTCGATGTAATACCAGATGATGAGCTTCCAGATCAACCCATACCCAAGCCCTTGTTAGGTCTTTACTTAGTCGGATGGGGTGTGGCCTTGATAATTTGTGGAATATCCGGCGCGATTAATCTGCGCGAGTACGCCGGTTATTCTCATTGCTTCCTTACGTCCGGCCCGGCGCTCGCTGCGCTCTTTATTCCGTCCGGAATCTTAATTGCGTACCTGCTAATCTTCCTCTTGCTCATCAGACGCGCGATTCAAAACGTCGACACGAATGCACAATTGTCCGAGGGTACTCAGGCTACGGAGAATATGGATCTGGAATTATTGGAGCCGAATGCGAATCCTTCCGGAGACAGGAACAGCATGCGCAGCACGCAAACGGTGTCCTCCGATATTGAGGACCCGGAACACTCCCAGTTTACACAGTGGAAAGGCCAAGTCATAATGTTGGTATTGTACTTGATGTCCTGGGGAAGTGCAGTCGCGGTAACGATCAAGCCGTTTAACTCCATGCCATTTGAGGAGACCGTGTTTGCCGTAACGTACGCCATCACCACGAGTTCGCTGGGTATATTCGTGCTGTTCTTCTACGGAATCGCTCGTAACGACGTCCGGAGCCAGTGGTTGAAGATGCGATGTTGGCTGGAGAAGCGCAAGAATCGTTGCTGTCGCACCAGGAGCGTTTGCGACGCGAACGCTGCGATCCCGACGCAACCTCTGGTACAAAATTTTGTTCCACAGTTGTCAAACTCGCAAGCCACCCAAGCAATATCCGACACGAACTCCATCGCTTCATCCAGGAATACCAATCAATCGCAACAAATCTACAACAGCTCGAAACTCACGGACTTTACGGCCAATCGAGAAAGCATACCTGCCGTTTCCGTGAACACGAAAGCGGCGAATCTAATAGTAATGCATCGTCATCAGTATCGCTCCAACAATTCCGTCACTACGTATACCGAGCCGTCGTCGGCTTGCGTCGAGATGTTCTATAACCCTCATCAGAGTGGCGTCGCTAGAAAGTTCTTCAAGAAGCAACGTAGACACGCGACCGCGAAGAAGAATAATCTCGGCCCAAGAAAGCAGGGCGACGGCGGGGCTACCAGTGACGGTGGCAGTTGTGTCTCCATACCTCGGCCTACTGCAAAGATCAACAACAGTCTAGAACGCAGCATCCTAAGCAGCAGCGCTAAAGTGAACAATACTAATATACATGTCGAGTTGAACCCCATAAACGACATCAAGAATGTGAATATATTGTCAGACAGCGGCGGTAGCATCTCCGAAGAAAGAAACATTCCGATACGTTTCGTTATCGGTCAGGAGAATCTGATGCATAGTATCAAGAAGATCAACAACAGCGCGCAGCAGGATAGCCCGCACGTTAACGTCATGATGTCCAGTACGATGAGAGAAACGCCGCAATCAAGGAGAATGGCACAAGACTCGGACGCGGACGTTTCGAAGACGGACGAAGAGTGGCACTTACGAAACGTCTCCCAACAGTGCAGTTTGGAGTACAGCTCCGAGATGGATACGCAGATGACTAGCGAACGGAGCGATCACAATCTGCCGGAAATCTGCGAGAACGTGGAAACTACACAGGAGGAGAGTTTCTCGAGGAAGAAGTGTCCTAGCGTGAACGAGATCGAGGTCATCGCTGAGGAGGAACGCGTGTCGAGAGACATCGGACGGTTGTATCTCTCTCATAGCATGTACTGCCTACCGTTGGAGTACGAGAGACCGTCGATGAACAGCTATTGCAATTCACTGAACGACATCGCGTCGCTGACGAATGCAAAGTACTGCGAATACTCGAAACACGAATCGTTCATGGATGTACAAAGCACAACCAGCTCGAATCTATGCGGGCAAGAAGTTCCTGAGTCCCGAGAATCATTCGACCGTTCGGAACGTTCGCTCTTTGAGATAAATAGCTTGACTAGTGATAATCCGTGTACGTTAACTCCGCGACCCCCTCACGCCTGTTCCCTATCGAATATCTATTGCATCTCCGACAAAAGTTTGGAGGAAAACAACTCTCGCGAGGAATCGCAACTGCCAGATGTGGATCACAATGTGTTTAATGCACCCGAGTCGAAAGACCTTCTACTGGAGAAGAACTTTAGTTCTCTCGCTGATATTCCGTCAATTAGTAGGTCTAGTTCGCGCGATATAAATAATCTCAATTTAATCGATGAAATGGACGCATGTGCGGAACCTGCAAAGTCGAGTAATATACAACAATTCGAGGCTAATGAGATCTATATAGATGAGTCAGTGAGCCATTTGTCAGTTAAGAAAGAAACGAGCGTTTAATATACTTGTACATTATATAATTTATATATAAATTTCATACATATAATTTATATATAAACTATATATATATTATACATGTATACATAATATATTATAATAATGTATAATAATGTATACATATATACATGATGTATACATGATGATACATGTATACATATATACATGATGTATACATATATAATAAGGTCACTTCGTTCGTCTATTATAGCAATGTATTTATTTTTATGCATATATTTCATAGACTGCGTAATATGGAGATTAGCACATTTTATAATTTGTATTTTACGAGATTCATCTCTGCTAGAATCGTGTGTTCAATACGCCTCGTATATTAAATGCTCATATCTTTTTACTATTTATATCGCGTTTAGAGACGCGATTATTTAAAGTTTTTGTAAATAATGAACGTTCTTCGCCTACGAAATAGTCTTTAACCAACTTGATAGTTCATTTTAACTAGTATAAATATTGTACGATTAAGCAAAAATTGTATTTGAAGTGATTTTGATCAGTTGACGAAGTTAAATTCAACAGATTTAAATAATCTAAACAATATCGTCACAGTCCGAGTATAGGTATATACTCACTATTGTGGAATGCATATAATAGACAAAACATACTGATTGCAAAAGAACAGTACTTTAACACAACGACAATTACAATCAGAAACTCTAAGAATATCCTTCGATTGATCAAGGCATGTCAATTCGACACGCTGATTCTAAATTCTCTTTTTAAAATTAACGACTTGTCGGTTGTGGCAAGTCCTGAACCCCTTGGTCTTTAAATTCAGTAGTCAAAAAGTTTAGTATTGATTTTTTCAATTTAATTAACTCAATTTTGCAACATTATTATTCAGCCCGTAATAATTATGTCCAGTATCCTGAATAAATACTCCAATATACATACATTTATATATATCCCGTAGAGACATAATTGTAAAATCATTTTGGCTGTGAAATATTTCTCCTTAATTTCATTGAGGAATTTATTCGATAATTGTCACACGATTTTATAGCATCGCAATGTTATCGTTTATGTAATTTTATACAGGTTTAGAAATATTTTTCCCGCATTTATATGATCTCTAAAGTAAACATGATATTGCATTTTATTTTAGCAAGGTGATACTTGCTTTGTATAACTGCCTAATATGAATTAAGACATAAAATGGAATTTCTGTAAGACTGAATATTAAGCTAAATTTATGAAACTGAATATGATTACCACCGACTTCCAGTACATGTATGTATACATTTTAACGAAAAACTTCTTTATAACGATGCCTAGTATTATATTGTAAATAATGTTCGTTTAAGTTTTTAAGATGAATGTAATTTGTATTAAGCGCGTTAAAGCAGCTTGAAAGATTTTATATACTATATTCTTTTGTCTTATTATTTTTACTTTTATATATTGATTTCTTCAAAAAATATAAACAATGTATGTACTTGTATACAAGACACAAGTTACTAATTAATACATGTATATTGTACAAAATTTGTCTATTTTGTTATATAATCATTTACTATGTATAATTCTATAATATTTGGCACTTAAAACATCACATCTGATGTTAAATATGTCATCAACAAAGTTTCATATATTTGATCAATTCTCAAAATATTGATCTGTTTCTATCATTTCATATCCTGCTAAGATAATCTATACTTGCAATGTTACCTTACACCTTCCTGTAATTTTTCGCAATCATTATTATGAATTATGCTCGCACATTGTCCGACTTCGTTTCGTCCAACCAATCTTTCGGATTTTTCAGCACCTCGAGAAGTTGCGACTCCTTCGAACCGGCTTTAGGTTCGTGCATGTACTCCCATTTAGCGTTCAACGGCAGAGACATAAGTATGCTCTCATATCTCGCACCGGGCGTGTACAGCCCGAACTTGGTCCCGCGATCGTAGATTAAATTAAACTCGACATATCTGCCTCGTCGCAATAGTTGCCACTGCCTCTCGTGATACCCGTAGCCGTCGTCTTTGTGGTTCTTCACCAAGGGAATGTATGACGGAATGACCGATTCGGCGCAGGAAGTAACGAACTGAAACGCCTCGTCCTGACTCGGTGTGTCGAGGTCGTCGAAAAATATCCCGCCCACGCCACGCCGTTCCCCGCGGTGTACGATATTGAAATAATTGTCGCACCACTCCTTGAACTTCGCGTAATAGGAGGGATCGTGCTTGTCGCACGCGATTTTCAGCGCTCTGTGGAAGTGCTTGGCGTCCTCCTCGTTCAGGTAGTACGGAGTGAGATCCGTACCGCCGCCGAACCACCATTGGACAGTGCCATCCGGGTTCTTCACCTCGAAATAGCGGTAATTAAAGTGAATCGTGGGTATCATGGGATTGCGAGGGTGAATCACGGCGCTGACCCCGGCTGCGAAGAACGGCACCGAATCTTCCATCTTCTTGCCGCGTGCCCTCATCTGCTGGATCGCACTCGGTGGTAACATGCCGGTCACGACGGAAACGTTAACGCCAGCTTTCTCGAACACCTCCCCGTCTTGCAGCACGCAGGTGATACCGCCGCCACCCTCCTTTCTGCTCCAACGATCCACCTTGAAGGACTTGTCGGTCTCCAGCGATTCGAGAGCCCTGCAGAAATCCGCCTGGGTCTTCATCACCAGCAGCTCCATTTTTGTTTTTATGTCATTCTGGCTTTTCTGCAATTTTTCAACAGCTGTGACGGGCTCGGCCATAAAGGTTTTAACGTAATTATGCAGATCATTTTGCGCCGCCAGAACTGTAACTCTAGATACACTGTACGCCGCAAGTCCTGTTAGAATTCCCGCTCCAAGATGCTTTAGATTTTTCGATCTGTTCCACGTAGCGTAACAATAAACGCCAAAAGACCGCAAGCCTCTCCGCACCATAAAACTTGCAGCCATGACTTTTTCCTAATTATTTTTTCTGCAACAAAATTTAAAGTCTTATTCCCTAGTACGTTATCACAAAATAGTCTTGTGATTTTATATTTTATATATATTTATAGTCGGGAAATATTTTCCGATTAGATAAGATTCAATAGATTAGATTAATAAGTGTCTTATATTTATGACTAGCAAAATGTAGAGAGTACTTTGCTACCTCGTACGATTGCTATTATTGCCGTTTATGTATGGCACCTATTTCACATTGTTAATGCGACTGTTTTTGCTGCTACGAAGTTTAAATGCAAGAGAAAAACAAGTTTCAAAGCATCTCTCAATGAGGTTAATGAATCAGCTGACGGTGTAGTACTACAGTGACAGAAGATGCATGCTTGCGCCATCTTTCATAGTGGCCAATTTATACGTAAAATTGTTCGAAAAATAATGCAACAACAATCGCAGTAAGATTTTAAGAAAATTGAATGCTATTAAAGTTGAATGAGATCAAGAAATATTATTACTGCTGCAACTTATGCAACAGCAATGCTTTCATAAATATTGTCTTGTCTATATAATTGTAGTATAAATTACACGGGAATTTTTGTACGTTAATGAAATTCTCAGTCTCAAATTGAAAATCTTGTAAAGAAAATTAGGTAGAAGAACAAATTAATAATAGCAGGTTCGGGTATAGTGATGCTTAACTGTGTAAATAAAATATGCTATTTGATTATATGCTGTACATTATTCAACGCTTATATTTATATTTTATGGTATCTTCATCGTAATATGTATTGAAAGATTTCCAACGCTGCTTTCTAACATCTCTTCTCCATGTTCTATTTGGTAACAAGCCTAGAAAAACAAAGCGAGATATTACTTCCAGGAATATATTTAATTATATATAATTATATATATACACACACATTTTCTATGTAATTAGGTTAGCATCTATATTTGCATACCTGCTCTTTGAGCCATAGTCACCAAGACGGACGTTCTTTTCTGCTGTACCTTACACAGCCCGGTTATCCTACGTGGCAGCATTGTTCCATTTGGACGCAGGAACTGACTCAGAATAAGAACATCCTGCAAAACATACAAAGAGTTTCAGACTTAACGATTATTAGGAAATTGTTGGCGTAACACAAATTATTTTAGTACTAGAACTTATAACAAAAATTATTTTAATGGAACTTACAGTGTGTTTAACATCAAGTTCTGTGGCGCAAAGAGGACACGCGTTCGAGTCCAATTTCAACAATAAGTGTTCCTTCTTCTGAGGCACCTTGATAGCTTCGATAGTTAAAACATTACCTTCCTTCTTCTCAATTACTGAAAGAAATTAGAATGTAAATAAACTCAAGAAACCCCGGATAAAGGTTATAGGTTAGGTTCATAAAATTTGCATTCCCCGCTTTAAGTAGCATTTATTCGACAGCGGACTTACTCTCTCTTAAACGTGTAGTTGCGGACAACGATATGCTTCTATTAGATTTCGTCAAAATCAGACTTTTTCCAAAGTCCTTTAGGGCTTGAAACAGAACCGCCATTTTTACAAGACATTAGGCCCAGTGGTTTTCGATGTCTCTCTCGTACCGATAGCTGTCGGTAACGAAGAAAATAAATAGAGTCGGTATCTCGTATTTTGGAAAAATATAAACTTTCACAGAAAGTTTGCAGCACATTTTGTACGATTTTCTCAAAGCTCTCACAGATTTCTCTGTAAGTTAAATTAATTAATAATTCATTTACTTTCTTTATATCTTATATATTTCTTCAGATTAGCAACTGGACAAAACTTGGAAATTTTTAAAGGGATATTTACGTAATATTCATTTGTCAGACACATCCGAAAGATTTGTTTTCTGTATATCTGTACTACACTTTCTGTACTTAGAATGTGGCAGGCATATAATCAGGCGAGAAAAATTGAAAAGAAAAAGGGGAAAAGATGTCCAAATGGAAAGAAGAATTCAACTGTAAAGGACAAACTTCACATCGGAGGTACACGTGGCAAACTTCCTTAGCACATGAAGTTGCACCCACACGCGTTCCATCCCAATCAATCCAAAAATATTTCAGCAAGATTCTTGCAATATAATTGAAATGTTACAATATTACAGCGATATAACATTTCAGTTATAATTATATCAGTTATAATCCAAGAATCTTGCTCGAAACGTTTTAAATTGACTGTGAAAATGTTCATTTCTACCACTGCAAATTAACTTTGAGATCTTGATTTAACTTACATTTTATTCTAATGCTTAGAACTTAGAAAAAGATGAAAAATTAATTAAACCGAAAGTAAAAATTAATCTACTTTGATAAAAGTGGACATAAATCGCAAGCTGTCTAGTGAGCGTATTCAAAAATAAAAAATCTCTGACGCCTTCTCTCTCTCCCTTTCTCTCTCTAAGCAATTTACGTTAAAAGGAGAAGGAAAGCTTGTGAAAAAAAGCTTTCTTTCAAAACCTGCCAATCACGATACATAAGTATCTAGAGGCATCTGGAGGCAACTTCAAGTGGGAAGGCGTCAATGACGCCTTCTCTACATACGCCACGGCGTGACGTCACGACGCGCAGCCAGCCACACGCTTCGCCTTGCTCCCGTCGCGCCCCCACCCACCTCCTCCGCCGCCCATCGCCCGTCGTCGACGTCGCCGCGCGGCCGTAGCGCTCTCGCGGCAGTCGCGGTCGTCTGCGATGAGTTTAGTTTTGAAAACAAAGGGCCGCCCGCCGTTTACCGTGGTGTGTCGTCGTCGTCACGCGGCTCGCGCGTAAGGAAACGGAGGCGCTCGGCCCGCAAGCGGGGCGCAGACGGCAAGACCGAGGATTAAACGCCGCCGTCGGGACGAGTCGTGTGTACGATCTCACGGTCCTTCCGTCCCTCCTTCGTTCAGCTGTTTATTCGTACGTCCGTCCATCCGTTCCTCTCTCTCTCTTTCTCCCATTCTCTCTTCCTCTACATAGAGATATTTATCCTATTCATCTCCTGTTTCTTTTTGTGTCTCTCCTCTACCGCCCCCGCGCCACCCGTGACAACTCTCCCCTTCGTGTCACCGTCGCAAACGTGTGATCAACAACAAAAAAAATGGACGCACTTCGGGAGCAGGTGATGATCAATCAGTTTGTGTTGGCCGCTGGCTGTGCCAGGGAACAGGCGAAGCAGTTGCTGCAAGCGGCGCACTGGCAGTTCGAGGTGAGGGGAAAAATTGAGAGAGACGGACCCGGGAAGCACGAAAGGATTGAGGAAAGAGAGCCCGAGGGATCCTTGCGCGTCTCGTGTGCTTTCCCTCCTCCTCCCCCTCCCTCCTCGACCGTGTGTGCGCGTATCGCACACGCTTGCATTATGCACGGTGTATATCCTCGCTCGGACACTGCTACGTAAACAAAGTGACGAAAATGGCCGCCGTCGCCGCTGGCACGGCTCGGCCGCTCGTACGCCGCGTGGAGATTCCGCGACGTTCGGCCGCGGTGAAGCTCGCGGGACGGCGACGGGAGCTTTCCGGTCCTGAGCGGACGACGGCGACGAGGGCGACGACGACGCGGCGGCCGTCGACGTAGGGCGCGACTCGCCGCCGAGGCCGACGGCCGCCGAGTCGGCCAGCTTCATTCATAAAAATCACGCGATGTTGCTAACGCGACGCGGCCCGCGTAGGATCGCAGAAACGATCCGCAGATCCGCGTGGCACATGTCTTTATCGGACGGACCTCCCCACCCTCCCCGCGGGTCGCCGTAAACGCTGCATCGTGGAACAGCGACCGTAAATAATCGCCAACGGCACATGTAGATTCTAAGAAGGTTCGGAAGATATAGGATATTATAGGAATGTTCTCAGTGTATCAAGTATATTCTTAGTACGTTCTATAGACTAGCAGAACCCAGCCAACGCGGAATATTTTAGTAAGATTGCCGCAATAGCGTAACATTCCAGTTGTACTGCAAGAATATAACTGGGCTGGAATGTTTTGGCTGGGAATTTAGTAATATATATTACAGCAGTATATTGTAACATTCCAGTTATATTGAATATTTTCTTCTGCCTGTAGAATATAATGTGCTGTCCGGGATAGATGCTCCGGCGATTTTCCTTTCGATGTCGAGCGGCATCTCGCTTTCGTTTCACTGCGGGATTTGTTTGTTTTCGTCCGCGGATTCGCGCGATCAATCGTCGTCGTTGCAGGATCTCGTCGGCCGTACGTCAACGATCCTTCCGCGCTACAGGGTGTCCCGATGTATCGATTGCGCCAGTTGTGTTATGCCACATAGGTCTCCGGGAAATTATTGCGCAATGTTATTGCTCCGGAGCGTGATTGCGGTTTATATACTCCTCGCCCGTCGCTTTCGCGCACGACGCATGCAAAATCTTATCCCAATTGACGGACGTAGGACGACGGGAGGGATCGATAATTGCTATTTGCGGCGTGTCACGTGGTATACTGTGTTTACACGCGTCTTCTGCAATCCTGTTAGGCTGACGTTACACAATCTTGTACGTGAAATCTACGTTAGTCGCGCCAATTTCAGTCACAAATTTGACCACCTGGTCCACGATCGTAGGCACACTTTCATTTTTGTGTTTTGGCAAATTTTCAATTTTTTTAAAATTAAAATAACTTATGAAACGTAGACTTCAATTCATATTTACGTATGTATTTATTGCGCCGACTTATGTCCATTTCTATCAATACAAGTTGACTTTAATTTTAGTTTAACTTTCGATTTTTTTCTTGTTCTGAGAATTAGAAAAAAATAAAGCAAAAGTTTTCAAACGAGATTAAAGTTAATCTATGTTGTAGAAACGGATATTATATAATATGTTCATGTATGTAGTTTGTGATAGGCGAATTGAAAATTTATATAAATGTGAGAGAGTGATTTATAATAAAAATGTAGATCACTCGCGCGACTAGCGTAGCGTTAAAAGCAGGAACTGGGAACTGACTGTAAATTCATGGCAAATTCGGGTCTCTATGCCCCGGCGGACACGCGAGCGTGACTCATCTGCGTAATTTTCCGCAGACAATGGAGAGTCTCGCCGTTGTTGACATAGAATCCCATTTTCCCATACACGTAGTAGAGAAAATTAAATTCGGCAAATTTATGCTGGATTTTTAAATCCAGTTGGACGTGAGGAATGTGTCGCGATCTTTCACCCGGAAAATTTTGATAGCTTCCAATTAATTGCGTTACATTGTAGCAATTTATCGTTCATTCTGCATGTGAAATGTAAAGAATGAGAAAAATTAAATCGCTTCTATTCGTAATATTCTTCTTTTTTTTAGCGGTAAATCTTGCAGAATGAGATTAATCGGTTATCATCGTGCAGCGGAATCCCTCGCCAGTTTTGCCGGGTTTTAGAGACAGCTAAAAATAGATGCATATTTTTTTATATATGCTTTCGTACACGTTCACAGGCGGTGAAATAGTTGAAACAACCCTTCGAAATTAATTCAGTATATTTGATTTCAATGGAATGTTATCGAAACTGCATGCAGGATATAAAAAAATATTTTAGACTAAAATTTCATCGCACGTATTTTGTATTTAAACTTTTCGAAAATATCATATTTGATCGTATTTCCTTCATTTGACGTAATTCAAAATTTTTATTTGGATAAACATTAAAGAACTTTTTATTACAAAATCAGTCATGTGTAATAATACTGTTAGATATATATTATTGAAAAAAATGGAGAGAAAAAGAGAGAGAGAGAGAAGAACAGAATGGAAAATTTTGAACAGAGTAGACATGCAATATAATCGCTTGCATTATTTACATTATTTACTCGCCAGAGTATCAGGATAAATTATGTAATAAATTTCCATATTCGCTCGTTCAGCATCACATAATTCATTTTTTAAACACATGTCGATAGCGCGAGGAGCAGAGGAATGGAAGAAAGAGGAAGATAACGCGAGGCAGGGAGAGAGAGAGAGAGAGAGAGAGAGAGATATTGCGACACGCTAGCGTGCTAATGCATCGTGATTAGAGTTAGCTCGAGGAATCTTTCTGTGTCTTTGACCACAACGTAAACAATGCGGCAATGTGTATTTATACACGCTCCGTCTCGTCTCGTCGAGTCTCGCCTTGGCACGTACGTGTCAGCTCGGTGCAGCGCAATATACACAGTGTCCCATTATTGCACCGCGTCGTGCCTCAATCATCGGGAGGAAAGATCAACCTGTGGAAAGGTCTGCCGTCTTCCGTTTTTGTAAAATCGATATCGCCAAATGTCAGCGTGTCTTCGTATCAGTTTTATTATCTCGTCCATCCTGGACATTTCTTTCGACACTTTCTTGTTCGTGCGATGTCTAAACTTGTTAGTGATTATATCGATTTCAATCCACGTTGTGAAACGGCTGCGAAGTAGATAACGCGAATGTTGCAGAGCGAATTCTCCCTCCGTCCGAGAACTTTCTCCATTTCAAATGGTGCGGAGCGTTAAGGCAGAATTGTGCTATCCGAAGTCCCGTCGTCGAACTTTGTATTTACTTTTCATTAAAGCTTGTCGTATATTCTGTCTTCTCCCCGTTGTTCCCCACCTTCTTATTTAAATAAATAAACTATGTAAACAGAAGGAATAACATATCTACGAATTATAATTATGTAACGTTAAAAAAAAACTACTTGTACAGTAGCAAGAATTGACTATTAAGCCATCTTCCAAACAAATGTCAGATGTCCATCAAATAAATGTTAAGCATTTATTACGCGTCGGACCAGCGAATTATAATGGCGATGTAATTACGCTGATGAAAGTGGTAATTAATTAAATATTTATCTCGTTAATTATATGCAACTCGTTCAATTAACGTGCTATTCTCTGAAACGCAGCTAATCGCCAGTTTTTACTTATTCAGTTAGATTTGTCCTTCAATTTGCAGTATTCCGAATCCCTTTCTCGTTAAATGTACAAATAAATTATTTGATTCAACTGGTCGGTGTTTTTTTTCCTCGCGGTATTCTACCTTTAGAATATTTTTGTTTTGTATTCGGGACGTCGATAAATATTAAAAAGATTAGACCACACACGCACACGCGTGGATTTACTTTACCTTATTCCTTTCGCTGCAACGGCGGTGACCGAAATATGAAACGCGTTTCTTGCCAGGCTGGCCTATTACATTCTTATGCTAATGCCCTCAATGTATCTGCGAGTATCGAGTATCACCGGCGCTTTAATTAAACGCCAGTGGTTGAATGTCATGGTATATTGCGTAACGCGTTCGCCTTGTAATAACGAGCGTTTAAGTTTGTGCCGCCTCGACTCGAGCCATATTGCTCTAGTAAAATTACATTTGTGTAAATGTTAAATTTTTTTTCCAATATTCAATTATTATTACAAGGTATATATAAGTTGTCGCTGGGATGTGTGTCGAGAAGCGGTGCGCGAGCTGTTTATAGATAATTATTGATACATTAATAACCGCTGATAACTGACGGCCCGTTGAAACTACCATCATGTTACAACGGTTATCAGCAATTATCGGATATCTTTATCGGTAACTCTGGGCAAGTGCAAACGTATGGCTATCCGATGCACGGGAATCGGATATCGATACTATAAAGCATCGGACGATACTGACGAAGCACCTTGCGAGACGGTCGAAAGATCGCGACGGGCATTTTAATGACATCTGGCAGAGTTCTTATTCGGTCCGATTACGTCGTCCTCTTGTTGTTCCTAATCATAGAGACGGCTATATCCCTTGTACTCGATCAAGATTTAATGCGCCTAGAAACACAGTGTATTAAAAACTTCATTTTAATATATCTTAAAGATAGATTTTTTTTCGGAAATCCAAAAAAGAAAAGGAATTCTTTAACAGTTATTAAGCTTCAAGATTGTAGATGGATAATCAAACTGCTTTTTATTTTAAACTTACAATTAGACATAAAACAGAGATATATACCTGGAAAAGAATTTAAAATTTGTTTTCTTTTAGTTCCTAGTACTTTTGATATCTGTTATTTGAAACAAGTCCTTAACTTTTTTTTACAATTATATAAGTATGAAAGTAAAATTGAGAAGCTCAAATACTAATCAAGTTTATTTTAAAATTATGTCTAAAAATGCAGCAATTTTGTTTGGAAAATCAGAAAAATCTGAGAGAATTGAAGTTTGATTAAACATCTTATGGACTGAACTTCCTACTATATAATTAGCAAGAATAATGCACAATAAATTTTTTTTACACTTTTTATGCATTATTTAATCAAGCATGTTAACGATCGTGCTTTTTTTGTTGCAGACCGCTCTCAGTATTTTCTTCCAAGAGGCGGCGATACCTTCTTGCGCGCAAGGAGCCGGCACCCACTTCGGCCAAGTAAGTCTTCACATCGTTCACTTCTAACGTGACTGACGAGAAAAGCATGTAAAGGCGAGCCACGTATACACACACACACACACATTGGTGCACGTGCCTAATCAATGAGTATTTCCGTATAGTTGTCGTCAGTTTCGAATATTGAAGGAGAGACGAACACGATAAAGCCTAGACTTGTGAAAATTATTTTTACAATATTAAATCTAAAAGAATGTAAACCAAAAAATACGGCATTGTGTTTCCCAATCGTAGAAACGAATGTAATTAAATATATTTATAATATATTTTTAATTTTAATTTTTACGAAATATTTTGTATGAATTTAAAGAGAGAATACGTATTAATCGCGTGTATATGATGTAATGCTATTTCTGTATCAATTGATCAATTGAATGTTAATTATTTCTTACGTAATAAACTACCATTGATTTCAATACCATGCATTTTCCGAGTTTCCATATGTATTAATAATATTGATATAATTATTTACATTTTCATGACTCACGTTATATTATGCAATCAATACAAAACAAAGTAATTAATAAATTTACTGACGTATATTCCATGACATAGATTATGCACTTTAGTCTGAAAGATTCAGAAAAATTATTGAGAAATCATTTCATTTTATAATTCCTTAACATCCAATAAATACTGGGAATAATATTTCTTAAATAATTATTATGGTTGACATTATAATTTTTTTCTACATAGCATTCGATCTCAATTGCAAATCTATGAAACTAAGGATCTGAAATTTGTGTCGGATTTCGCAGACCCATATGTATAATTTTAGAATTAATATTTCACGTAGTATTAATTATATTAAATTGATTACTCGCGCAACAATATTTAAAACCTATTCTAAATCATTTAAATTCTATAAAGTTCCTCGAAGGTCAGTTATTTATTTAAAAATTATATTACATACGTTATATACTACTAGAAGTACTCGTCCTTGACGAAAAGTAATTCAGTTTGCTTTTTTGCTTTTCAATTTCCTGATGGGATTCCATTACAGCGAATAGACTCACAAGCTCCGGAGCGGCCGGCGTCTCCTCTTCGGCCGGCGTAATATGACATAACAAAGTCGCGTTGAAGTATCGGATTTAGTCAGCGAGTCGCGTAGGCCGGCGGCTGGTGTGTTCTCGTCTTATTGATTATTCAAAAGTAGGTTCAGCGAGCGTAAGAGATCACAGAGCGGGGAACAGCGCGGACTAATATGGCCGAGCAGAGCCAATTCACGAATCTTCATTCCCGTCCTCCTCGTCGCGTCGCGTTAATGTGCAGACACACAGGGCAGAAAATCGATTCTAGCGCGTGTCTGACCTTCACGGGGCTGACTATCATCCCTTCCGCGACGATTTGATACTGCTCTTTGATTAATTGCCCATTCTTGCGAGCTTCTTTGTCTCGCATAATCTCGCAGTTGTGCAAGATGACTGTGCAGCGATGACGAAACACAGTTTGATTATATTTCTATTTCCGGCCTTTTCGTGACCAAAAAGAATCCTTTTATAGTATCCTGACGTAGTCTTCTACACAGATTTCGATATGCTATTTGGCACAATCCGATACGGTGCAGTTTATTTTGGTAAACCGACCAGATTTGTGAACTGTCATTTACTTTTTATTTTTCTATAAAATTAAATCCAATGCTTTGTACCATTGTTTTAAAAAAACAAAATCTTAGCTCCAAAAAAATTGAAAATTTAATTCCGTCCACATTATGGGTTTTGGGGTCATTTCCTAAGGATTTTTTTATTAAAAAAAATCTTATTTCTATTCCTAATGGTTTTAAATTACTAACAAAATATCTTAAGTATCAAATTTGACTCAGAACCAAAGAAAATCATCTCAAATAACAGTTCTGAAGCAAGAATGCCTTATGCCCAGATTAAATTGGTGTCTAAAATATTTTCTTTTAATATATTGCACTGCTTACTTAATTATATAATATATTAATATAGTCAGCTATATAAATACTAAATTTGATAGTCTTGAAAAAGTTTTATTTCTGGAGTTATGATTTTCTTAGGAAGGCAGTGCATCTTTATTAATAGGTGCACATAATGAAAATCTTTATTAAAAATAATCTCTTATTAGATAACGTTTGTCTTACAAAAATCAAGATGTAAATAGTTCTTAAGCCATTCTCGGATCAGAAGAGGAGTTTCAGACGATTGCACTTTAAAGTAAATATCTGGTTAGATCCGAGAGTTTCAATTTGTAGTTCCGGAGTCGATGCAATAACGCAATAACAATGAAAGTAATGGTGCAATAACGTTTTATCTGGAAATTGCTTAAACGGCCGTAATTGACAGGTCAATCAGCTCAGTCGAATGAGCAATCGCGTCGAGAGAAACCGGTCGCCACCGGCTCCACCGGCAAATGTCAAGACCAGCTTTTTCGATTAACTCTGATATCTAACGAAAGGGAAGGTGATGCTCTCGGGACAAAAGACCAAAGAAAACCGCTTGGCGACAGCGGGCTGGTGGTAGGAGCATTACTATTCTCGATCGACGACGGGATATTCCGATCAGTCGTGTGCCAAATCTCGTCTGTGGGGACTGGATGAGGCACGCATCATGACGCATAATACTTTCCGGTTTCCTCCTATTTCGCGCATCTGTGACACAACTGGTTATATTATCTTCGCTCGCGTAATTTGCATATTGTTTCATCTATCCAAGGACAAGAGTATAATTCTGTCTAGTTACGCAAATGTGTTCTCTTACAGGCGCGTCATTATAATGTATTAAGTAATTGCTCGAATTGCTTTTGATTGTCTCTCATCTTGAAAGCAAATGTTCCAAATAAAACAATTTTGGGAAGGAAATAAAATGCTACAAGTTTTTTTTTAGACTGTACACGTCATTGCTGTATGCATATTTTTAAATGAAATCATAATATTTATACAATTTGAATCTCATTTTACGTAAATATTCAGACTAAAAAATAAACAGTTTAAAGATAATGTATGTTTAACTCTGACATATTTGCTTATGTAAAATATGAAATATATAGAATATTTATTTTTCGATTATTTTTTTCATTTAAATACTTTTATGGATGGAATAATAAGACGATGCAAAAGAAATAAATAATATATTGCATTTAAATAATCGTTTATGTAATTTGCTTTCAAGTTTTTAACTTTAAATACATGAAATTGAAACTGGAATTTAAAAAAGCAAAAATGTATATGTATACATATATGCTTATGTAAAAAATTTTTAATGTAAAAAATGGAAATTAGTTTTCTATAGCGTAATAATAAATTGATAAAAAGAAATATAAATCTTTCTTTTTGCGATTCTTCGTGCATATAAATCGAACGAGCAAAAGAAAATACGCTAAATATCTAGTCTTTTAGTCTACTCATAAAATAATCATTAAATTGTATAAAATAGTAAAAAAGCGGAAGCATATAATTCAAAGTAAAAAGCATAAAACGAAAAGAGTATCTCACGTTTCGTGAATAATCTTTTGTATTTCGTTGCTCAAATATAATCAGGGTCATTGAAACTCTAACCGAGATAATCTTGTCTGGAACAATTGTGCAGTTCATTTATAAAACATATTGAAAACACAAAAGCAACAAGGTTTACTTTGTGAGAGAACATGTCAATGGCGGTTATTTAATAGCCGCTTATCGGCGGCGAATTATCGCAGCCGGTCGTTGCCAGGCTAATACACATGTCCCCGTATTGTTTGGCCATCGTATCCATGTACCTGACCGTCGTCACATGCAGAAGCTGAAGGTTCAACAACCCTGTTAACTAATGGTCTTTCATGTCCAATAGATTTCTTACTCAGTCTAGCATTTCCAATCGAAAATACACGTGCTTACTCTATGTTAGTTTCAATCTTTTTTTTTTTTTAATTTTGAATAAATGTTTCACGCTTTTTCACTTGAAATAGTATTTTAAATGTAGAACCTGCTCTTTGAAGAAACTTAATCGGAAATTCTTAGGGAACTTTTATTGAAATTATTTTTTCAAAGAATTTATTTTTATTTTGCGAATATTAAATATATAAAAGCGCAATATTTTCAGTATAAAGTATAAATCTTGTATGAGATTTTTAAATTTTTATGTAATTTTTGTTAGATAAGTTTTGTTTTTAACTGTTTTATTTTGTTTTAAGGAAAGTTTAGCTTTCTATCAAATAAAGATAAACGTAATACGATTAAAGGAATTAAATTTTCATCGATGATTTTAAACATTTTTAAAGAGACGACTATTCTTGTATTTTCAGATAACACCTTGCAACACGCCAGCCACTCCGCCGAATTTTCCGGATGCGTTGCTGGCGTTTTCCAAAATGTCTGCAGGTGAAAAAACTCCATCGGGTAAGTTAATTATAGCTCCAATATGCTAGTAATTAGAAATAATGTTATCTAAACTGTTTGTAAATTCATTTTAAACGCGTAATGTAATCCGCGTAAAATTTTAGAACAAAACCCTATTTATAATTTTATACACGCTGTATATAGAGTGCTAATAGTGAACGTTATTTTCCATATGTAATTCAATTTTTCAAGTTTTTCGTTTTTCGTTTTACACAGCGTATAAAATTATAGATAAAGATGTTATGATATATAATTGATTTAATGGGGCTTTGCACTGGCTTTGTTATCGATTACACCAATATAACGCGACATTTTTTTTGTTTGCCTATTTTGACAATATCTCTTTTGAAAATGTCATCAGAAAAATATTAGAATGAAGTAATGTTCTATTTATGTGCTATGTAATTGAGAGAAAAGTATCAATTGTCATAAAGCCGTTGTAAAGGAATTTTTTGCAATATTCAGAGATTGTTTTATTTTTAAACGTGTTGCAGGGATGTCTCCGAGCCAGAATGGATTTCAGGCGAATTCGACACCGATGGCGGGCATCGTGCAGCATCACGCCGCCGGTGGCCGGTGTAGCGCATCCGGCAACACGACACAGCAACAGACGCAATCCCAACAGACACAATTCGGCCTGGGCGAGCCGCAGAGATAAAAATGACTGTGCTAATTGGCGATGCGCGAGCACGAAACGTCACGTAGATGCGCGCGATAACGTTTCCGGAGAACAAAATGTTGCGCTCTAAGCATGGAAGAGTGAGAAAGAGGAAGAGGGAAGTGAAAAAAAAAAACGTATATACGGAAAGGAGGAAAAACTCCCCTGTCTTCTGAGAAAGCGCGTACGAGTAAGCGCGAATGAGAAAAAATTCGCGAAAATCGCGAACAGGGTCGCAGCAGCTACATGAGATATCTCCTGCAGATTGGAACTGGGATTGCTATTGGATCGTTACGTTATTCAAGCACAATAAGCGACGTGCATTATTGTGTTACGTGCGTACGCGCGAATAAGTAATAAGAGTGTTGATTTCCCCGATGATGCCCGATGATAATAACGAGAGAGTGTGACATGTATTTCGATCGCTAGATTTCCTTCTCGGCTTCCTCGAGACATCTAGCTTAGAATGGGTCGAGTAGCCCGCTATATGTATATATACATGTATATGTATATGGCCGGTATACGAAACGCGAGTGAGGAAGAAGAGATGAAAATCATATCGAAGAGCCTTCTTCTTTTTCTGACACGTCGGGACCATCTCGTAGGTTCAAAACGGTCGAAAGACATCGACAATTTGGTACGATCGCATTATGAGAACGGCTCCTTCACTCCAATCTGACTTCCTTATCTCCCTAGACGCTATAGACACGTGACTGTTTCTCAGATTCACCGTACATCACCGTTAGACTAGAGGAATGAATTTCCGCTATCACTTCCACACCACAGTACAAAAGAGTTGCGAGGTACGAGTTTCCTCGGTTACTTGAAAAACTTTACTTTATCGCACCTTTTCGCGAAAGACGATGGGAAAATGTACGTATCTTCAATGTAGATGGAAGACGAGATTGCTATTGCACAATGACTCGCAAACATTCATTTACCACGAAACTCGAGTGTTTTATTACGATCCTTTCGCTGTTCTCTTAAAATAGTGATGCTTGCGGTACTCGCGTTACTCGCGCGACGTTACCGTTTCCATAAGCGATATTTCGATGGTATAAATATACGAGGCTAAGTATAATAAACGAAGCTCTAACGTGTAAAAATTTGTAAAAAGAATATCCCGAGTTATGTAACGTTCGTTTTACATAATAAATAACTATGTAAAAAAGAAGTAAAATAAAATCAAGGAAGATCTCGCGAGTGATAAGAGTATAATAGTCTGAAGGATTGATTCAGGAAAACAGTATGCCCGGTGAATATGAGCAGTGAGGAATTCTTGATTCGATTATTTCGGCTACTCGCGAATATACTAGAGATTACTGCCTGGTTTTACGCAGCACTAGACTTCACGATGTTCGCAAAAGAATGCTCTTATATGGCAGCTGGCAAAACGATTCTGATATCATAGTATCAATATCCGAATATATGGAACTCTGTATCTTTCATTATATTTCTCGTAACATACATGGACGATTATTCGTATATAGATACATATTTGTTTTCTTTTTAAGACTCTATTTATTCGATGTAGCAGCGAATTTAGTTCTTCACAGCTTTTTAGAAGCCTGTTTCTAGTTTGAGGTTCCCGTTTCTTTGCTTGCAACCTTCTTGAATTATGACGAAAGTGAAAAATGGTGTAAATTTTTTTCTTACATCATACATTCAAATGAATTAGTTCTTTTGCATGCCATTATTCGCGTTAAGTATTATAGCTTGATAAAATATACTAAAAAACTTTCTTTTTTTTAATTATTTTACATTAATAGATATAATATAAATATCATTTTTCTATGGACACATAACTTTATGAAGATATGTAGGTAATTTTTATCGAAAAGTCTTTAGTGTGTATTTTGTCGATCAATAATGTCAACCGTACATACAGAAGGACTAATCTATCTCTACAATGTAGGAAAAATATTTGCATGATTTCTCGCTGTTAATATTATAATTCAATATGGTTGTAGTGCGAAAATATAGGATCCTTAACGTAAAACAACTAACAGAGAATTCTTTATTCTTTATAATCTCTCAATATATCTGACAACAAAATATGTCTTTACGAACGCAATACTGTGTATTTGATCCTTTTATTTGTAGTCATATTAGTAGTCTCGATCATAATAAAATTTTTTAGTCTGAGCTTAATTTGATAATTTAACTTTCATGCAATAGTATCCAGGCGTATAATTTTGTTAATGGGTTTATGTAAATAATAGTAGATATTTAGTCGTAAGAAAAAAAGGTACTTTGTGAAGTACGACATATTTTTTCCAATAAGGTACACGCTTTAATATCTTCCTTATGTTTGTGTACTGTCTAGGCTGTATTGAAAGATAGTATAAAACTATCGACGAAGAATGAGAATGTTTTACTACGTTGAAATTATGATTATTGTTTATTTGACTATTATAAAGACAGATAATGGTCATGTACATAATTTTGAAAAATTAAATAAAATATTGATAATGGTGCTTTTTCTTCTCTTCTTTCTTAATCTTGCGGTCTAGTTTCATTGGTATCTTTGTACTTTAAAGTATATTATAAAGTATAGTTATAAAATGACTACTATGTACATTCGCTTAAAGCATATGATGTATATGTACATGTACACGTAATCTCCTACGAGCAGCCGTAGAAGTTTTTTTCCATACGAAGTTAAAATATTGATTTATGTTACGTAGCAATAAGTTACTTAAAACTGGTAACTAGCTATATCACTTTCCAATAATATTTCTCTAAGTATGTTATCACGGTATAAAATATACAAATGCACTACGAAAGTACACGACGCGCTCGTATTTTTATCAATACGCGTAAAAAATTCTAGATCGATTATGTGTAAAATCGCATTTATTTTTTAAAATTATATTTACTGCGGTGGTATCTCAACGCTTCTTCCTAGTCCTGACCATCTGTCCGGCACCGGCAGAAAGTAGCGATGCATCGCAGCTATAAACCTGGCGCGATATTCCTCCGGCGATATGATGGTCGGCAATTTACCTTGGCCACCTAGTATACCGGATTTCTTCACCATTGTCTCCAGCTTTTTGTCCCACGTGAACGTTCTTATGTAATCTATGTAAATTGCAAAAGACAATAAGAGATCGATGCCAGTCGACGAAAAGATGATAACATACGCAGTCATTCTTACCTATTATACCGAGTACGAGTTCGTCGGAGCTCGGTTCCAAGCCCACCAATAACGAATAGTCCATTACAGAGTTATCGGCTAAAAACTTGGTGTCCTGCTCGATGGCTCGATTTAATACTGCCTTGGAATGCGATCGTATATACAGAGGAGAGTCACAGCTCACTGAAATCCGAATGCTATTAATATTTTGCGAATAATACTTATTCACAGATACTTGAAGAATACATACTGTTCAACAAATTCTCGTCCAGTAGGACCAGTTCACCCTCATGGCACGTGTCGTCCAGATTCACCAGCCGATTCCGCACGGATCCCTTCAGGTCGAATTTGTCAGTAATGATTCGATTATAAAAAAGATTCTCCATCACTAACACGCTGGTACGAAGCGCCGCGTTGGTCGTGTTGTTTTTGAACGACACTCTGTACACACCGACTATCTTGCCTAGCAAGGTCGGTTGCTTAGTTTGCTGACACTTTTCCATATAGGCAAAATAGTTGGGAGCAAAGTCGAGGAAAATCTGCATGTCTATTCGAGACATCTCTTTTATGATGAATCGATCATCTGTAAATGAAAGTTCTCGATAATGTGCTACAGTCGAAGCGATTAAAGATTAAAGATACTTTTGAAGAATGTATCTTTTATCTTGTCATAGATTAATTGTAGCAGGTTTAAATGCAATTTGGATAATTAAACGAAATACGCGACATCTTACCTCTGCTCTTACAGAAGGCACTGCCGCTTTTTCCGCCTCTCGCCGCCCACTGCACGGTCCGACTTAGGCTTCTCGTAAAGCCGTCCTCGCCGCAGGGTAGAACGTTCTCTCTCAGCGCGGCGAACTGCGCGGCAAAGTATATCCTACAGAAGAAATTCGTCGTGGCGTCGTTAAACTGCACTTCGATATAATTCTGCTGCTTGATCGCTTTCTTATCGTCGTCGACATCAGGACCGACGACGCTACTGCCGGTCGTTTCCGTGTTTGACACAATCTTGTCAGATTCAATGGGACTGCTGGCTGGATTGGGGCTGTTGCCTCGAAAGAAGGACAGCATAGACGGCCGCTTGAACTCGCCCAATTGCGCCAGATCGACTGAGCTGTCCTTACCCTCGGGAAACTTACGTTTACTCAATGGACTAGGGTTCAATTCTGGTCCCTTCGCTGTACGTAAGAGCTCCTGCAACGCGTGTTTGTAGTCGTGCGAGTCCAGAGCGTAGGCAATTATAGACGAGAGCTCGGATTCATAGACTACTATGGGTACAACAGACCTGTGAAAGAAATACAAACCATTTTATATATACATTCATTTCAATGTTTATCATCATACAGTGAATACCATAAGATTGAAATTAAAAATCATACCCAAGAGGCAACAGGTAGTGCTCTAAAGGCCCCAAAGGATTCGATATCGTATGGTTTACGGAAACGGACGGTAGCAATTGCGACAGGATCGTCTTCTTCTTCTTCTTCTTATCGTGAGTGTCGTCGGAGGATATCGGTAAAACGTCGGAATGCGATCTCTGATGCATCTTCGGCGAGCTCTGACCGGTGACGACGACATCGTCGGGATTATTGGTAGGTTCCACAGGCTCATTGTCAGAATTATCGATCAGCTCGGGTGGCTGGAACTCACTCTGCGCCGCCGCGATCGCGTCGATAGCGTTGTAATCCGCCGACATGGGGCTCAGGTCCTCGACCTGCGACTCCGACGCGGTGTCTTCAGTTATGTACCCGTCATTTTCGACTATGCTGTTGCTGCCGACTGTCATGGATCGTTCAGTGAATCGGCGCGGCCGTTCGTCCTTCTTCTTGGCTGACATCTCCGACAGTTTGTTATTCCACGTGAACACGGCCTCCGCAATGAGCCGTTTGAGTATTACAATACCATCCTCGATTCTGAACATCAGCCCCTGCACCTGCCTCTCAGACGTCTTACCTTCTAGCTTCTTATTTTCCAGTGTTGGTGACGTTAGCTTCAACTGGATTTCCTCAATCTTATTCTTGAAGTACTGCTGATCCTTAGCCAGTTGCTGTTTGGCGAGGTTCAGGCCTTCCAAGTCCGTCTGCAGACTCGTCAACTTTTCTCGTATCGCCGTAAACACCTCGTCGCCCTTCAGCGTCACGCTTTTCATCTCCTCGATCACGTTGGCGTGCTGCTTCGGATCGTAGATGATGTTGATCAACGGCGGCGGTAGCGAAATCTCCCACTGCGAGATCTTGGTAAACTTGAACACGGCCAACATGTTCTTGCGCGTGAAATACTGGTAGTGATCGTGGTGCAGGGAATGCTGACACGCGTCCAATGCTGACGCTGACGCGCTGCCGCGCTTCGTGTAGACCCCACCGTAGAAGCGTAGCTCGAGATACTTGGCGAATGACAAGCACCATGTGTCGCCCGACATGGGCACCACCGGCGACACGCTCTTACATTTGACGCATTTGCTCCACATCAGGATCTGATCGGCATCCTCCTGCACGAACGGCTCGCAGCTCATCTCGCTAAGGCTGATGTGTACGCAGCCGCCGTCGTGCGCGAAGCGCCTGACGTGCTGGGAGATTTGCGCACGGCAATCCTGCGCCGGACACTTATATTCCGTCGTCAGGCAGTAGCGCTCGAGGAATCGGCCGAGCGCGATGTCGTTGTGGCCGTACATTGTCATATTTACAACCCAGGGATTCACGCAGAACGCCGGGGTGTCGTTGCCGGTGTGCGAGAAGCTGCAGAATAGAACGGATAGCCGTTGGTGACTGCTGGGATCCAGACAATCCGGCCAGGAAGGCACCTGTTGCTCGTTGCTCTCGAACGACGCTGACGATTGCTGCACTCTGTCCAACAATACATTGTGCGTCGGATAAATTCTGTTGCCGCACGCACGGAAATTCGCCAGAAGACTCTGTACCTCGCGAGTGTCGACGTCCGTGGTCAGGCGAGCCTGCGCGAACGGATGCTGCGGCCGCAGCTTGGTGTTCATCCACTCGCGATTCTCGAGCTGCTCGCTCACAGTCACGCTGTTCGTCCTGGTTTCCTTGACCTTGTCGAAAAATTGCGCCGAGTAATAGATCTCTCGCGGGAAGAAGCTCCTCAGCACGCAATTCCTCCCGAGTTCCGTTTCCAGATAGGGTATTGAAAATTTTAAATACGGCGATACGCTCAGCACCGTGTCCTCGAGCGCCTTCTTAAATTTATTGAAGAGCGGGAAATCAGCGACGCTCAGACGTTGACCACTCGGACTCGTACGATTGAATACATCCTCGTCATCCTCATTTAAATATTGATGCAATGGATCGCTCCGGTCGCTTATGGACTCCCCGTAGATACGTTTCTCTTCGGAGGATATCCTGTCCTTCAACTTTGTCTTATCGACGAGTTCGTCGGTCTTTCGCTCGTTGCATGTCTCTTTATTCCTGAGTTCCATGGAGTCATTACATACTTCCGTGACATTGGAATCAAAGCCCAGGGGATTTACTACCAAGTCCTTAGATTTATCATCATTATGCGGAACCGTATCGTTGTCGCAAGATGTTGGCGCGGTGTCCTTCGAATCGTGCAGAGGTGATTTTAATTTTGCCTTAAACAACTTTAAGGTGTCATAGGGATCGGAATCTTCTGACAACATCGATGACACTTCCCTTAGAGAATTTGCAGTTAAAATATTCTCAGAGTCATTTTCATTCTTTATGCTCGAATTATTTGTCTGAATATTCTGTACTTTCTGTTCACTGTTAGGGATGCTTTCGTGATTTTGATTTAGCTTCGGTTTCTTCATCACATCGATTGCGTGTATCTGTTCATCTATAACGCAATTTTCGAGTTTCTCAGTCTCCTCGCCATTCGAAGAATCCTTTTGAGACGTTTCATCGAGAAACGAATTGTCCTTAGGTGACGGCGGTTTAGCAAATTCATCCATGAGAAATGACTTTTCAAGACGCCACGAGTAAGCTGCGAAGATCATCATCGATGTGACGTTTTTTACCTTCTTTAATTCAGATTGCGAGCCGCCTCGCAATACAATCGTCGCGCCTAAATGCGGATTTGCACAGCCTTCAAAATACATCAGTGTCTTAACACCTCCTGAGAAAGAAAGAGAAATAGAAGAAAAGATAATTAAAATTATGAAATCATGTATGTATATATTTTATACACAAATATATGATCTTATATTTACTTCGCTCATCTGGAAAATTTCTTAAATAGAATTTCTTGCATGTGCCAAGCATGTATCGTGCGCTTATATGGGCGTCTATAGTGTTTACAATACTAGCGCCAGTGCATCGCGCGACTCTGTTTAGTACACTAAGTTTCACATTTAGCACCAATGTCACACCGGATTCCCTTAGTTTATCCTGAGCTAATCTGGCTACGGATCGATGTACTAGTACCACATCCGGACCTAGAGCAGTGATTCTTGCTACTGTGTGCCCTAAATATTCGCTCTCCTAGGAATTTGTTAAAGAAATCAAAATATTACAGCGCTATCTTTAAAAATTATACAAATATCAAGATTGATCAGATAGTAAAAGTTTACAATGTACCTGCATCATTACAGGCTCTAGGCTTATCAGCTTGCCCTCCACACGCTGATACATCAGTCCGCATTGCAACAATAAGATTTTCGGATGAGCGATCATGGCGTTCATACCGCGATGGGCGATATTCTTACTACAAATTATGCCAGATACGATCTCGCAGTCATCTCTGCTATCACCGGGACATTTCTTGAATTGTACATACTGTCGAATATCCAAATTGTCTGCGTCATGATTTAGATCCGGTCTTACTTGATCGATTATCTGATGTGCGATAGACAAAATCGTATTCGACCACGTTTGCGATAAACCTTCCTTGCTGAGAAGTTGTTTAATGAGAGAATCTTCATGCGCTTTGTACGCAGATCTATAAAGCAAATGTTATTTACACGTTTCTATTCTATTATTATCATTACCATTAGTTTAATTATCATTTTAAAAACTTACGTTAAACACTCGTACGCACTTAATTCGCCAAAGGCTGTTTTCAGATTAGTCGCTCTGTGCCAACCGTTTTTCTCCTTGAATTCGTGCACTTGAAGCGTATCGTTTAAAAGATCATCGCATAGTTTGAGATTGCAGTCATGCGATTTAAGATTAATTTCCTTCTGCTCGATTATTCCATCGCTACTGTCGACGGAAATTGCAGTTAAATCCTCTGAGGTCGGTCTCTTTAATGTTACAGTGGATGCCTCCAGATTTAAATTCAAATAAAAGCTCGAACTGGACGATGGCAAACGACCGAAGGTTTGCGAGTGCGAGCTTGTCGGTCTAGTTTCGCTCTCAGAATCTGTAGACAAAATCGAACATTGTTGAGTAATTGCTTGTCTCATTGTCGAGAATTTCAATTTATCGTATTACCCGTAGCCGAGTCGTGTTGAGGAATAGTTTTTACCCAGGCTGGCTCTTGCGCATCGCATGTCGTTCGCTTTTCCGTTAATAGATCTATATTTTGCAAGGAGGATAACGGTACTGGTCTAAATACGGTCGCCGAATCGCTGAATACGTAATCAGCTGCAACCGATTCGATGAAACCCGCTTCTAGCAATGCTTGGCCTATCGCAGTCGCCTGCACACTAAAACAAACAGTAACAATCTTAATTATCGAATTAACACAATTAGAAACAGCAATCTAATGTTGCTAGATCGGACACGTACCGAGTGGCCGCTTTATTCTGAACTATCATCCAATTCACTAATTCGTTCGCCAGGAAACAATTGTGATAGCTCTTCAATCGAATTCTATGCGTTTGCAACTGAATGGCTTGACTAGAGCGAAATAATTCCTCCCAGATCATCCTTAAAGAAGCCGAATTTTGTAGGACAAGCGAGCGTTCCTGCGATGTTAAATAGCTGCCGCTCGACCTGTTAAACACATATATAAATAAAAAAAAACAAATACACATAGATAAATATACGTAGATTAATTTTCGTACCGTCCAGTCGCGTAATTTTCTTCCATATATCCCACGCTCGGCTTCCGACATATCGACGTTTCATCGCCTATGGTTTCGTCATCGTGTTTTCGTGCTAATAGCGGTGAATCATTTCCATACTTCACCTGAAGGTCCTCCTGCACAGCCTTTAAGTCCGCCGATAAATCCGACCTCATATCCGACGATTGCAAGTAGGAAAGAACTACTTTACAACAATAAGTACAAACTCTAAGGTCTCCTGAAAAACGTAGGAAAAAGGAGCAAGTAATGTAAAGAATTACATACCGTATAAGCGTGCATTCTTACAAATATATATTTATAATACCAGTGCATCCCATGATTTTCCCCGGTATTTGATCAGAGCAACACTTGGAGCAGAAGATTTGCCCGCACACGCGACAGTGGTGCCTTCGTCGAAACGTCGTAAATCGTTCGCCGCACTCATAACACTGTTTGCTCACGCTATCTGGCATCCAGTAGCTTCTTAACTGAGAATCCTTGTACGAACGTAAATTCTGCAATAACATGGATAATTTTTGTTGTAAGAAATCTTAAATCAGTAGGATAAAACACATTCGTGCGATGTAAAGACAGTTTCATTGAAACTTACATTACTTTTTAACGCTACAATATTACTGATGCGCTTCAGAACGTTTGGTAAGCTACGGCCCTCGCTGGTATCCAATGGGAAATTTATTATACTACTACTATCATCGTCCGGGGTTTGCTCCGTGCTCTCCGACTGCTTCCAGGACTCTGAGTCCGAGGAGCTGCGCTCATCGTTGGTAGAAGACACCGTGGAATCGTTAGCACTATCTAAATGTTGATCAGAAATTTTATTCACTTGTTATAAGAGACTATTATTTTGTCATCGACTTATCAAGCCTAACAAAACCACAGTAAAATCACAGTATTTTATTATAATATAAACCTTCTGTTAGTATTATCGCAATATTTTTCACCCATGCTTACAATGTATCTTATACACACAAATATACACCAATTTTCCCATTATTTTCTCCTGCTTCTTGAAATAATTTTCTTTTATTAGCACTAGCTAATACATCAGACATTAAAAAACAATGAAGGACAAATTGGCAAGTATTAGGATGGATTTAAAAAACTAAAATATTAGTAATATAGCTTATGGACACTTTGTAATCAAAATCTATTGAAAATTGCAACTAACGAAAGGTTAATGTCTAATTAATACGGTGATAACACCCTGATAAACTATGCAAGTACGTAAATAAGCTAATAACGTTCAAAACTCTAAATACTAACTCCTGGTGAAGCTGAAGAACTTGGAGAAGAGCGACGCCACGACGGGCTGGCTCTCCTCGGGGCTCAGCGGAGCGAACTCCGTGAGTTTCGACGGTGAATTCATGTTCTTGTTCATTCTCGTCGATACTACCTCGTTGCGCACATTTCGGAGCCAAGCGATGCCACGACACGATCAAGAGCCGCAAGTCTCTCCCGATCCTCGTGCCCGAACCTGCCGAGCGCACGGGAACGACGGGAACAGTGTAGGGGGAGGGGGGGGGGCTTTGACAGCCGAACAGATGATCGCGATCGTGGCGACCACTAGTGACTAGCGCAGATACTCTCGCCAGAGAGAAATCTGAGAGGACATCCAGGCCTTTTTCGTGAGACCGATCGTTGGCCTAGCATCCGCGCCAAACGTGGTAAAACTACGTGGTCACGCTCACTGTCGATAAATCGCTTCCATGCATGGTGTGTCGCCGTGCTACATCCACTTTTTGACCATCGTCGCGAAAATCACTTTTTGATGTTAAAACATCGCAAATGATATAAACCGTAATACACAGATTATTTATTAAAATTAAATTAATTAATATTTTACAAATTTATACCC